>VIAV01000047.1:0-20220 GCA_009618065.1 Bathycoccus sp. SAG4 | reverse complement strand
AAGAAGAAGAAGAAGAAGAAGAAGAAGAAGAAGAAGAAGAAGAAGAAGAAGAAGAGGAAATCATAAAGCAACTTTCAAACAAAAAAGTGCTCGGGTTTATCGTCTGTTGGTTCGTCGCCGGAGAGACACAGATTTTAGAACTCGCAGTGAGAAGCGATCAGAGAAGGAAAGGTATCGCACGACAGCTTCTCGATGCAGTCGTAAAAGCTGCTCCTGGAAACGAGTTGCATTTGGAAGTTTCCGAGAGCAATGAAGCAGCGATAGCTTTGTACGAAAAGTACGGCTTTGTTTCTCCTTCACCGAAAATGGTTCGAAAAAAGTATTACAAAGATGGTTCGGGCGCCGTTTTAATGTCCATGAATAGTAATAGCAGTAGGAGCAGTGGCGATAGTGATAGTAGCGATACACAAAAAGAAGGAAAAGAAGAAGAAGTGGTTTCAACTCGCGAGCTCGTGAGACTTTTAGCCGGTTTACCCGAAGAGCTCGCTAAAATTCCCGCGCCGTTAGATCCGAACGATAGAAGTGACGTCGATGGAGATTCGTCGACAGAGTATTTGAAAACGGAAGCACCAAAACGCGAAATCCCTTTTGAACGTAACCGCGGTGGGAATGACTTCTCTTATCGACGTTCTAAAAGACGCAATAGTCTTCTAGATGGATAATCAACGCATACAATGTATAATTATAAGTTTTCTAGGCCGCTCAATAGCTTTTCTAATTCTTTCGGATCCATCTGTGGCGACTTTGCAACTTCAGGTGGTGGCATACTCGCACTTTGCGCTTGAAGATGAGAATGAGATGAAACCGGATCAAGGTGCTCGTGGGAGACATCGGGAGGCGGAGACGCAGAATGCATAATGCGTGTTGTGCTTTGTAAAGACAGAGATCCCTCGATGCTCATCAAATCACCAATAAACGTTTCTGGATTTAAAATACTCGTACCGCCGATGAATACGTCGCGGTCGAGCTCCTCACTCAGATGAAATCCTTCCCGAATCTCGCCACGAGTTACGCCTCCTAAGACAAAGATTATAATACGTTTCTTCTTCGTCTTTCTTTTCGATTCCAATTCGTCTTCTACGAAAGAATCTGGCGTTCCCGTTCGACTTGGAATGTCAGGAATTGCCGAACCGTTTCGAGCGTGCAACGCCCATCTTCCTAATTTTGCTTGGGGCCTGGTTGAAAGATTCGAGCCCGAACTTTTCGACCCGTCATCATCAACGCAATTGTTAGCGCCATATTGGGAAGTTTTTTCACCGTCGCCATTCTTGCTTTTTCCTTCGTTCGTAAATGAAGATAAAACAGAACAAGACGGGAAACCGTCTAGCGAAAGCGCATTACCGTCCAATTCTCGCACCATTGCCGCGACTCTCGGAATGAATCGGTCAAAGCTTGCGTTTGACGGGTTACTCGATGTCGCTTTCAATCTTTCATCTACTCGAGGTCTGTTCATCCGCGTGCTCTTCGAAGTTGTTGCATCCGTTTTCCGAATCTTTGCTCCGAGCTGTTCCAATTTTAAGACGGTGTCGATATCTTTCTGCGTTAAACCGCTTGCTCGAATCCATTTTAGTGCTTCTTGCTCATCAATCTTCTCTGGGTGCGTTGCAGCGTAAATCATCAATAATCTCAGCTTTTCTACCGCCGGTAGAGTTTGTTCAATCGTAATCGTCGATGCTGCATTGCTTCCTCCCTCGTCCAAGTTGTCTGATACATTTGAAGGAGGACTGGACAATAGTTGAATTATGTCTTTCGAAGTCGCCTCCCCAAAAGCAACCATTTGTTCCATTCTCCCTACTGAAGCTAAGTCGCAAACATTCAACACGTGGTTGAGCTCAGCGGCTATTGAGGTATGGATACTAAGTTTCGCTCGTCTGGCTAAAGTTTCCGGCAACGCTTGTACCATTCTCTTGATGTCTGAATTCGAGGTGTTCTTCTGGCTCGCTTCATTTTCAATCCGTCCTTTTTCGAACAAATCTCCCATTACCTTTGCAACGTGAGCGTGTCGCAACTCTACATATAATGCATCTTTTTCATCCAGTTTCGCTATTTTCTCTTCGACTCCTTTGTTTGTATTTATCGAGTACGTGTACACAGAATTTGGCACGTTCAAGAGATCGTGAATGATTGCTTCGTACGTCCATTCGTGAATAATTGGAGCAACATAGTCGAACGATCGATCTAATACCAACACTTCGCACGTAGATGTATCTCCACTTTTGCCTAAATTCGAACTCACAGATCCATTAGTTTTCTTGGTCTCTTCATCCAGTGATTTTTTCTCTCGCATTTTCGAAAGCAAATACTCCGTCTGTCTCGCTACCGCTTCGCACGCGTTTCTCCCGATAATTTCCCCGTCCTCGTTCATGAATCCTTTTTTATAGCGAATGTTTGCGTTCAACTCTCCAATTGTCGACAGCATTGTTGATAAACGCGTCGAACACGCGTCCACACACTCGCCTAAAGTTCTACCACGTTCGCCAAATAACGCGGGTAACGCACCGGCGTAATCGACCGAAAAGGACCTCGAATCGTTCACTTGAAATTCCGCGTACACTTCTTTGCACGTTTTCAAATGTCTAATGAGGTTTGTATTCTGTTTTAAACGTTGAAGCGTTTCTCTTTGAGCTGGGGAGGAAAAGAATACATGCGCCGCGCGATACGGCTTCGTTGGTTTCTTCTTTGACTCTTTCTTTTTGTTGTTGTGTTCATTGTTGTTCTTTTTGTTCCCACCACCAAAGAGTGTCAGTTTCTTCTTCTTCTTCTTCTTCTTCTTCTTTTCATTTTCGTTGTTATTGACTTCTTCTTCATCGTTATTTGTTTCGCTCACGTCCCAGTCTTTAATCAACGCTTTTACTGCTTTCTCGTTTGTTGGAGAAATGAAATATATCGCTTCCCTCTCTGGTTGCGGTTCACGAGATTTGAGAATAGACTCGACGCTGGTGATGGACCGTTCAGCCATTAAGTCTGCCATCCCTACCGCGGAAGAGACGACTTTGGTCGTCACATCGTCTAAAATTAAAACTCTCCACTCTAACGTCGACGATGGTGAAAATCCTTCTTCTTCTTCTTCTTCTTCGTTGAAACTGTTAAACATGCCGAGCACGTCATCCAAAATCCTCTCTCTCAAGTGTTTTCGAATGGCAACCGCATCGCTATTATTGCTCTTTGGTAAGCTCATTTCTCTTCTATATTCTATACCGCTGTCAAGAAAATCTCTCGTTTCTGCCTAATCCTTCCTGAACTACACTACGTTCCGTATGTATAATGCGTTGCACGTACACCAGAGCGCCGAGCTTCTTAAAGAAGAAGATACCTAAATAAGATACCTCTTCTTTGTTCTCTTTTTGTATTTTTGCGCTTTTTTTTCTCCTTTGTCAAACTTGTCAAAGTCGTCAAAGTCGTCAAATGTCAAAGTCGTCGTCGTCGGTTCGTTTTTCACACGGCACGCACGAAAAACGAAAACGAAAACGAAAATTTTTGACACGCACACACAGGACTTCCTCAAACGCACACACGCACACACAAGACACACAGACACACAGAGAAAACAAAACGGCTCAAAAACACGCACTTGATTAACCATAATTCATCGTCTCTGATAGTCTCCCGTCTGCGAAACAGACGCACACAGACACGCAGACAGACAGAGAGAGAGAGAGGAAGCGCACTTTTTGTGAGATTGCGCTCATCTTGTCCTCGTGGTGGTGGTGGTCGTCGTCGTCTCGAATTAGAAGTTTGACTTTTCTCGTCGTCAGGTATCGTCGTTCGCGTTACGAGATTATTAGAGAGAAGGAGATACATCAAAAGGCAGAGATACTTCTTAATAGCTCGACGCGAAAATGCCCATCCCGCGATCGCTCGCGGCGAAGAAGAAACGTCGACCGGGTTCGGTAAAGAAACCGACGCCGTCGTCTGCTGCGTCAACGACTGCTCAACGAGAAGAAGAAGAAGAAAAGGAGGAAGAAGAGCAGCAGCAGCAGCAGCAACAACAACAGCAGCAGCAACAACAGCCTTCTTCTCCGTCTTCCTCGCCAAATTCTTCTTCTCGTTCTTCGCGGTCGTTCTTCTCGTCTCCACACGCAATGAGGATGAACTCTCACGAGCATCCACAGTTCCGACCAGCGCCTGGCTTGTTCGGAGATGACGACAACGATCTGAAAGGAGTGGGAGGAGGAGGAAGTAACAAAAGCAGCGCAGAAAAGAACAAGACAAAGTTTCGTCTCGAGACGTTGGACGATGACGACGAAGAACAAGAATACAAAAGAGAAAAACCAGCAACATCAACAACAACAGCAGCAAATGAGAGGAACGGGCACGATAGTAGTGCATCGCACAACGAGAGCGATGTGTTATCTGAAGCGACGGAAGTCCCGAGACTAAAAGCGCTCTACAATCTCGACTCGCTCGAAGATGCAAAACAACTGTCCCAAAAACTCTCGGCGTGTCGAGCATTAGTGCGAGGCAAAACGATGAAACTTTTCCGAAAGAGTTCTCCGACAGCGTCAGCTATCATGCGATGTCTGGAAAAGCTGCACCCGAGTGGAACGCTAGTCATTGATTCGGTGCATTACCGCACGCTTTATGGTGATGAAGATCGCTGGGATTCGCTGTACTCGTATATCTACGGTGGCGTGTATGGAACGATGTGGGATCCATCGAACGAGCTCATAGAGTATCCAACCTTGGAAATCTGCGACGACTGCGAAAAGCCTTACAAACCGAGGTCGCGAGGTATCTTCGTCGAGAAAAAAGAAGGCGAGAAAGATGCGAATAGTTTTAGTTTAGTCAGCAATCGTAAATTCAACACGACGCGCGGCACTGGATACAAGAAAATCGTTGAGGATAACAACAATAGCAACAACGAAGAAGAGGAAGGACAATCGTTAAGCCACGAAGATTCCACGCACATGCACGGGTATATCAAGGCGACGTGGTATAAATCGCCAAATCCAAATTGCGATGATTTGTCAAGGATTCCTCGATGTGTTTTGTCGTGCTTCGATATCGCCGAATTGCCCGAATCTTGCAGAGAAGTTGTGTTGAGAATCCTGAAGAGACCGACAAAGTATAGCCCAGACTCGAACGCTCCGGAAACCTGGCACAACATCAAAGAATGGAAGAGACCATTCTTCTTCTTTTCTGGTAACGAATACGATTTGGTTCGAAGTAAATCGGAATACGCGGCGTGGATTTTGGTTTGCGGTCCTTTTCATTGCGAAAGAATCACAATTTCCGCGCATGAACTCATCGATAGCGTCCCTGAACTCGATTCCATGGAGGATATTTTGGATTACGTGGAGAACGAAGTCCCATTTGCGCGCGTGAACGACCAAAATGGAGAGACAATCAAAGTCTCCTCGGACGATAGGTTTCGTTCTTTTAGCTTTTGCGCAGAAACGTTCCCCTTCAAGTGTCAACTCGATGGCGCAAAACGAAAGGCACGCGGAGCCGCTCTCGAGTTTACATTTCGACGTCCAAAACCGGTGTTTGAACGCACTGATCCGTGTGCTGAACGCATGCGATACGATGGTTATGAGCCTTCGTTTTTGAGCGATTTACAAGAGATGAATGATTCGGCAATTGATAGGATGAAGTGCGATTGCGAACAAGGAGAATTATACGAAGAACTTTTGAGAGAAACGGAACGCTTGAATTTGCTGAAGCGTCCAGAACCACGGAAATTACGGTTCCCGTTAGGTGCGTGCGTACAATGTAAAATGAGCACGGGGTGGAAATCTGGCGTTGTCGTGCAACACTGGTACAAGCCAAACGCAGTTGCCGTGCGTGAGTTGGACTTGAATCCTCGCGCGCGCTTCCCGTATCAAATCCAACTGGATGGTAAAAATGGCGAAGAAGGATTGATATTTGCACCGGAAGACGTGGACGACTGCATTCGTCGGCCACAGGCTTCAAACTCTGAACCTAGACCGATGTTACGTTTCAACATCAACGACCACGTTTTAGTTCTCGTGCGGAAAGGCGTTTGGTCGAGTGGCAAAATCGTCAAGCACTGGAGTTTAGGCGAACTCGAAGGAAAAGCGAAGGTAAATAAAAAAGGCGATATTTTCAGGCTGAAGAAAGGGAGCAACGAGCAGTACGAATCGCAGCCACACGTCATGTGGAACTGCTTGTGGAACATGTACGCGTACGAGGTTAGTTTGGATTCGGAGGACTCCGTGACAAAGTCGAAAAAATGGTTCGTCTGCAACGACTTGGACACTCAAGTGCGTTTAAAGCCTTCGTTTCGGAACAGATCGAACGGAAGGAATACAAGCAGCAGAGGTAGAAGATAAAAGTTCTAATACTATACATAGACACATATTTCGACATGTATACATTGTATACCCTGTACGTATTAACAATGACAACAACAATTAATGTTATTCGTTACTTTATTCGTAGATCCATTTTTGCAAGGCGTGTTCGTACTCGCAAACGCCTTCCGGGAACCACAAACCGATTTCGTGTTGCGCAGACTCCACGGCATCGGAGCCATGGATGACATTTCTTCCAACTTCGATGCAAAAGTCGCCTCTTAAAGATCCCGGCTCCGAGGCCAACGGATTAGTCGCACCGATGATTTTTCTACCAGTCTTAACAACATCCTTGCCTTCCCAGACCATGCAAACGACCGGGCCAGAGCACATGTACGCGACTAATCCAGCGAAAAACGGCTTGGAGCTCAAATCCGCATAGTGCTTTTCTGCGTGTTCCTTGGTGACCATTTGCATCTTCATGGCCTTCAAGTAGAAGCCTCTTTGCTCGAATCTCTCGATAACCTTGTGGACGAGACCACGTTGGACGCCGTCCGGCTTAATCATGATGTAAGTTCGTTCCATATTTATGTATTTTGTATGTGTGCTTGTGCTTGTGTGCGTGTGAGTGACGATCGGAATGTCGCCGCCGGATATCCGAAAGTCAATCACAGCCATCAAAAAAACAACAATGAACAACCGGAAAAACAAACAAACAAAAATTCTCTCGTCAAGTCCGCATTTCCTCGTCTTCGTCTTCGTCTTCGTTTTCGTCTTCGTCTTCGTCTTCCTTGGAACACGCTCTTCTGTATTTTTACGATGATGTCTTCAGAAGCCACGACCAAGGCGGCGTCGCAGATTGAGATTCTCCTCAAACCGAGCGACGTGAACACGGAAGAGGAATATTACAAAAAACTCATCCGACGAGGCATCGAGGAATTTAACTACGAAACGTTTTCGAACGTGTGCGTGCAGAGAAACCACCATAATGTCACCGGCGTGATAAATGATGTAGCCATGAATACTATTAATGCCACTGATTGTACACACGTTAGGGAAGGGGTTGTGAGCGGGAAAAACAGAGGCAAAGGCTTGTACGCTACGCGAGATTTTGCAGTTGGCGACCGGGTGTTAATAGAGCCTCCGTTGGTGGCTATGCAACACGAGAGAAATAGAAACGACGCGATTGTATGTTCGTTCTGTTTTCGATACGTCGGCTCTATTGAGAAACAGATTGGGCAAAGATTGTTCCAACAGTTCTCATCCACGCACGAGATGCAGGAGCAGCAACAAAACGAACAACTAATGACGGCAACGCCTAACAACACAGCAGCCGAGGAAGCAGCGAGGAGGTCGAGCGATCTCGAGATTTTAAATAGCATGGCATCTGTCGGTGAACCGAAGTTACCTCTTGCAGACGAGCACTTTCCACTTCCAATGGAACACAGGTGCGTGGGCGGGTGTTACCGTGAAGTCTTTTGCTCGAACGAGTGTGCGCAAAACGCTTGGAATTCACACGAACGAGCCATGTGCATCGGTAACAACAACGGAGATCAAGAAGAACACGCCAAGATTCGTGCATCTATAATGCACCAATTCATCGAACACGCGAAAGATACAAACGATATTTTCATCCTAGCTGCTAAAGTCGTCGCAATGGTCACAGAAAATGCCAGCCTCGCTTTGAGTGATACGAATAATAACATGACATTTTTAGAGGCTTTAGAACGTGCCTGGGAACCATTTTCTCGAGTCCAAAAAGCAATTTGGTGGGATATCGTCGCCATTCCTTCAGATGTCGAGGAGAAAGACGAGGAAAGCTTTAGGCGGCAACTCATACAGGTTGCATCGGGTTCTTTAGAGTTGTTATGCAAAGCGTGGCCAGATCGCGCTCAGGCGTTCCCTGGCTTGTTCTCTTTACCGGTGTGGGGAGCTATCGTGGGGATGTTTGAGTTGAACAATTTAGAACTCGTCGTTGAGTCTCCGGTGGAAAATTATTTTCTTACCGTCGACGGCTTAGCCGATGAGAAGCAAAAGATGGCAATATTGCCTCAAACACAACCTTTTCTGGATGCTTTAGATGTAAACTACGACATTCCGTGTTTGGGAACGGCACTTTTTGCGTTGCAATCCAACTGTAATCACGACTGCGACCCGAACTGTCATCCGTTCAAAGACGAGACGGATATAAACGGGAGTTGCGTTTTAGTCGCGCGTAAACCGATACAAAAGGGAGATGAATTAACAATTAGCTACCTAGAAGACGACCAGTTGGATTGGAGCAGACGTCAAGACGCCTTGTCGGATTATGGTTTCGTGTGCAAATGCGCAAGGTGCGAATCCGAAGTTAGCCAAACTCGAGGACGACATCATAGTAAAATGAAAATATAGTTTTTTTAAATACTCGTACTAATTGTTAGAATGTGCTAGTAATACACGCAAGCTACGCTATGAGTTCCTCTTCGATTTTTAGGATGTATGTGGATGTCGTATCGAGAAAGTATTCTGCCCGGTCCAAATGGACGCAAGATGCCGCCTCCTCGACGTTATTATCGAACGAACACAAGGAATTCCTCACTTTACTCTTATTCTCGAATTTCGCTTCATTCAACGAAGAAACTAACGCCGCCGCATTGCCTTCCGATATCACATCATTCGCACCCCGAACGACCCGAATACCACGTAAATTGTTCGGTATTTCGTTACTGACCGATGCCAAGAGCTTTTTCACGTCCCAGTCATTTCTAGAAGAAGAACTAGCGAGCGTCGATGTTGCATTTGAAAAACACTTTCCCGATTCGCCTTTGTTTGTCCAATATTGCTCATAAAATTCGTCGTCATCTTTATTATTACCAGAGTCTGCCATAAGAGATCGCTTACTTTCAAAATCTTCCTTGTTTCGCTCAGACGAAGATCCAGCGCCGATTAATGTCAAACTGTGTACGATATGTTTACTCTGTAACGCATGTTTTAGCGCAAGCTCACATCCAGTGCCGTGTGCGATGATGTGGATGCCCTCGTCTGCCAAACCGCAATCCTTCCGAACGCCAGCGAGTTCGTCGAGCAAAAAATCGTCAACATTTGCATTTGGCGGTATACTGTGTTTAGATTTGCCTCGGTTCAACTGGTCATAAAAGAAAATCTCCCTTCGAAAGTCATCCGGGGTGAACGCTAAGATTTCAATAGCTTCGAGATATTTCATATCGAGGCGCTGATCATGCAAAACGAGCACGGGAAGGCAAGTCTTGTTACCCCTCTTAAATTTCCCAACCTGTCTTACGAATGTTTGCAGATTGTTCACGTAGCCTTCCGAAAACGTGCTTTGATACGCAGCCTGCGACACCGGAGAGTCTATGTCTGCGTAATACCCACAAAAAGGAGCCGCTTCAGCTTTTTCTGCGAAAGATGCCAAGTATGACAAAGACGATGTAAAAATTGCCAAGGATGATGATGATGATGATACAAAATCCCGCCTGTTTAGTTTGTTCTTATTCTTGCTTTTGTTCGTCTTCTGATTTTCATTGCGACGCTCATCGTCATAAACACTTCTCTGGATGTCGTTTTTTTTCTCGTTAGAAGCTAAACGCATCGTCCAACCTCTTGTTCTTCTTCTTTTTCTTACGTCGTTTTGCACTGGATTGAAAAACCTCCATGACGATGACGAAGAGGTCATCATCGTCGATGATATTGTCGATGTTGTGTTGTTGAGTCCCGCGCTACGACTAAAGTGTAAGCGCATGCTTATTGTCGCATGCATATCTTATTTTTCTATACTTTGTCCTACCTACTGTAATACGTTTGTTTTGTGGACGAACTCTGAATTTATAAGAAGACAAGAAAAAATTGAGGAAGCTGTTTGTGCTTTTGTCTTTGCGCAAAGTGAGGAAAATAAAGAAATCTTCATAATAAATCAGTGTAGTAAAAGCGCAAATAATGGCGAAGAGAACGAAGAAAGTCGGTACGTTAATCGCATCAAATCATACTTTTTCCATCACGTGTGAGCTCGCGCGAGAGGATGCGATGGTCGCATCGGATGGGGTGTGGGACAATGCGCAGCCCGCATTTTCCGCCTTTTAGTGCGGGTGGTGGAAGCCCTGTCTCTCCGTCTAGGGGCTTTTTTCGTTTCGAAATGCTCTCAGTTAGCGTCGATCATTCGTTTAGATGGTCGTAAAAACGCTGAAATCGAAGGCATACACGTTCGATTAACGCGTCTATGCCTCGTTCTCATCGATTATGCCCTCGCGCATTGATCGTTTTGCGGCTTGGAATAATTTCCTCTCGTCCGCCTTTCTAGCTCTCTCACGATGTGGAACTCACCAAATTTGTCTTTTCTTTTCTACTCTCAAACGCACAGGTATCACCGGAAAGTACGGAACCCGTTACGGGGCCTCCCTCCGTAAGGTTATTAAGAAGCAAGAAGTCTCGCAACACTCGAAGTATTTTTGCGACTTCTGCGGTAAATATGCGGTCAAGCGTCGGGCTGTCGGTATTTGGGAGTGCAGTAGCTGCCACAAAGTGAAAGCCGGTGGGGCCTATGCTTTGAACACCTCCGGTGCCGTCACCGTGAGATCCACCATTAGACGTCTCCGCGAAGCTGTCGAGAAATAAGAATTACATTCATTTGTTTTTCGATGTAGTCGTATTTAGTTCTTAATATAAATCTAGTAGCCAAATTCATAAACACCGGTGTCTTCTTATATTTAGATAATAATCTGAATGTGCGCATGCGCGCGATGCTCCGAGGCATCGCATGCATCTGTTCGCCTAATCTATCTACATTCTATTCAATATGCGCTAAACCTATTCATTGCACCTCATGATTCCATAAGTCTTCCTCTGACAGTTCAAATGGCTCTTTGAATGTGGATTTTTGCAGAGTTTGCTGCCTCGTGCGTTTTCGGTCTGTTCTCGCTCTCAAGTTTCTAAGTTGGTTCGATATCTGCGCTTGCATCTCCGCAGTGCCGACTAAAGATTCCATAGATTCACTATTCTTTGACCTATCGGCGTTGGCGGCCATTTTCTTCTCTCTTTCCTTCCTTAAATTCCCGAGTTGCTGTTTCCATTTTTCTTTCCACTCTCGCGTTTGGACGTTTTCTAAGTTGCCTCTCGCTGATTGAAGTGTCTCGTACGCGGCTTTGATTTGTAGAAACTGTTCCACGGACTCTGGAGAATCGTTCACGTCTGGATGATATCTCTTCGCTTTGCGCTTGTACGCGCGCTTGACCGCCTCTTGACTCGCTCCGACCGAAACGCCCAAGATAAAATACAACTCTTCAGTTGACTGCGGGTAATCCGACGACGACGCAGATACTCTCACGTGTTGTTGTTGTTGTTGTTGTTGTTGTTGTCTTCTTCTTCCTCTGACTCCTGCTCTGACGTTGATCGACAACGACGACGAAACTACTTTTTGTTTCGAGACTGTGTTTATATGCGCGACGCGATGGCACAAGAGTGTGCCCCGCGCTTGCGCATAAGTACCAGCGACAAAAGACATCTTTTTTGTGATGGTATGGCCATAAAATGTAACGTGGAAAAATCCGTTTTCACCCCCCGTGACGACGAGAAAAGAGAAAAAAAAAAGAGACGACAGACGGAAGCACATGGAAGAAAGGAATACAAAAAGAAAGAGGATGGTCTCATCGCCGCCGAAAATCGAGAGCGTTACGGACAACACTAATAAGTCGTCAACGAAACCTTCCACTTCGCAATCTCTGCTCGAAATCGAGAACGTGCAACAAACGGAAGCGCTGCTGCTATTGGAAGTAGTTTGTTGAAGATTGTTGATGAGCGAGGAAATGGAACGAAGAATAGAAGGAGCAACAACATTATACTCAACGAAGAGATACAAAAAGAAGAACGAGCAGATAAGAAGGAAGAAAATATTGCTACAAAAACAAACAGAGTGCCACCTGTTGTCTCTGCTCAGCCTTCGGCGCTTTTGAGCAAGTTGTCCGCGTTTTTGCCACAAATGCACGAAGCCAACTTACAGTTGGAGGAGAAAATTCAAAAAAATCCAATAGTAGCAAAACGAGAGATTGAAATCGATGCCGTTCTCGATGATGAAGATGATGATGACGCGGATGACGGAGAAGGGAAGACGAGAGAAGACAAAGACGAAGAAGGAAACCCACAAATTGAGATGAGTTTAGGTATGGGCGTAGTAGATTTGAAAACAGTGGAGGCGGTAGAAGAAGTTGAAAAGTTGGTTGGTTTCGCCGCCACCGCGAATGGTAAAAGTGCCAACAACGAAGATGAAGAAAAGAAGGAAAAGACGAAGAAGAAAAAGATAGAAGTATTGTAACGATTACTACAGACGGCAGCGCATAATTTTCCTCGTAGAGCGTGTGTGAGAACAATATTCTTTTATCAACGTAACATTTCTAAAAGTCTCTTGGCGAGAGTCTTCTCTGCGAATGCACGCAAAGTAGACGCATCGTCCGCAACGTTCACCGAAACTGCTATGGAGTTCAATTTCAATTCTTTTCCTCCGTTTTCGATTTCAGTGTGAACTAAATCCAAGAGTCGTTCGGCGAACGACTGCGCGCCGGTTTTAGCGTCGCCGCCCAAAGGATTGGAGCTCGCGTATTTAAATGTACTGTCCCTTGAGCGAGCTTTGGTACACACGGCGAGCCTGTTAAACGTGCTCGGGTCGCTCGTTCCGACGTAACAAAATGCAGATTCTGTGCCGAGCAAAATTTGAAAGTTCAAAACAGCGCCTGGTGCTTCTACCGAGAAGACTACATTTTCCCATTTTTCTTCTTCCTTTTTTTTATGTTCTTGTTCTTGTTCTTGTTCTTGTTGTCCTTCCATGCCGACAGGAACACCTTTATGTTATCTATATTAATCTGCTACTAATGCGCGCGTTTTCTCTTGTTCTTGTTCTTCTTCAAGGTTCACGTTTCTTTTCCGTCTTCTTCTGCTTCTGCTTCGCCTTCTTCTTCTTCTTCTGCTTGTTTTAAATGTCTTTTTTAGTCGTTCATGACGGGTTTATTTTCCGAGGCTCTCGGTCCTTTGTCCGTCGGCCCTTTCGCGAACTGATTCTTTGCCCCGCCGGCGTTCTTTAAGAAGCTTCTGAAATACGGAGAGTTGACGTCGTAAATCATCTCAGTAGTAGTATTCGTGGTATTTGTGGTAGAAGTGTTTGCGCGTGTGCTGCGTTTTCGTTTTGAAGGTTGAAGAGGAAAAGAAAAGACCAAAAGATCGAAAAGATCGCTTTCACCCTCTCATCCGGTCCAAACAAGCACAAGACAAGAGAGGTTTTGAAAAATCGAAGTAAGTCCTTTGTCGGTAAAACGAAAGACGAAAACAACAACTTGGAATCATCATCCCGCACAAAAATAAAAACGAAGAAATGGTACGCAAGTATAATAAAACGGGCAAATACTCCAAGAAGAATAAGTATAAAGAATGGAAGGGCGACGATGACGACGACGGCGGCGGCGATTTATCGGACCTTTCGTTCGACGATGATTATGAAGACGATGGAAGTAACGCTAGGAAGCAGAAACGAACAGCAGTTGTCGATGAATCAAAGTTAACTGCTCGACAAAGAGCGAAATTGGGTCAGTCCACAGGCTTTGACGAGAGTTTGATGTCTTTAGATTACGGAGACAAGCGAGGTGGAATATTAGGGAACAGCAGCACGAGCAGACGGAAAAGAATGAAAATGACCGAGGAGGAAATTGCCAAAGCCGAAGCCGAGGAGATTTTAAAGAAAGAACACAACTTGAAAATGAGTAAAGAATACAACAAGAGGAAGAAGAAAGAGAAACGCGAAGCGATTATGGCGAAGATGTTCCAAGCCACAGTGAAACGAGGAGATAAAGAAGAGCAACAAATTAAAGACGCGGCTGAACAGCGATTGAAAGAGAAGCGGACGAAAAGAGAGTCGCTCTTCCCCGATCAAGGGTTTATTCGCCACATTTCGAGTGCGACAAAAGGTGGTAGTTTTCTTGTTTTACCAGTCGGCGCATCGAGCGAAAACGTATTCGCGAAATAATTTTGCGCCATATAGTACCATACGTCCTAGAGTTACTTGTATTTCTAATCAACACTTATTTGCTACGCATATAGAGATAAACCGTAATCGAAGTATTCACTCCGTCTTGTCACGCCACTTTTATCCTTTTCGTAAAAGTTTGGTCCGCTGTACGGATCATACATATCGCGCAAGGACCAATCCAAGACTTTCATTCGATGATACCTTTTCTTGGAAAGCTCCAAAACGTTATTGAGACGATCTAAAATAGAGACGCTCGGATCGAGCCGCCATTGCCAACCCTCCAGGACCATCACAGTGACAACTGCAATCATAATTGACGGGTCTAAGCATAATCTATGCTCTTGCACAATCTCAAAGACGCGAGACATGCAATCTCCCGCTCTCGGAGTTCCAGTCGCAAACTGTTTGACCGCTTCTTCCATCTCCGATTTGAATCTCTCCGATTCAACCTCATCGCTTTGTATGGAATTTTCTTTAGAAGATGGCGCCACGAACTTTAAAATTCTTTCTGCGACACCTCGTCCGTCCCAGCGAAGCATTGCTGAAAACATTTCAGCTAAATGTGTTTGGTTCTCTCGTGTCAAAGTCGCCGCGAGCCCGGTATCTAAGATAATTATTTCCGGTTTCGGAGCATCCGTCATTTGTCGTTCACCGTTCGCTTCCAAAGTTGGTCCGTGTTCATCGGCGTCTACGCTGCTGAATTTCATGTTTTTACCTGGCAATCGCACTAGAATATTCCCCGGGTGCAAATCTGCGTGTAAGAAGTTATCGTCGATGAGCATTTTCAATAAAGTTTGCACGCCTAACGCAGCTAACGTTTTGTTTTGTTCCGAACACTCAAACCCTATCTTCTCCGCAACTTCTGGAGATACTAAATATGAACTAATCGTCGTCCCTGATTCGAACGTTTCAACGAGTACATCTTCCGCAGATAACGATGTTATGGGCGTAGGAAAGGATACTGCCGGCATTAACAGGAAGGATTTTCGAAATCGGTTTAAATTTTCAGCCTCGACGCCTAAATCAACCTGCGACAACATGTGTACCCCGAATTGACCAACTGTATTTTCGAGTTGTAAAGGCTCTAACCACGATATGTTCCTCGTAAATGACGCAAACCAGAGAAGTATTTTAAAATCGCGCTTCAATGCGTCAACGACGCCTGGATGTCTAACTTTCACCGCCACTTCGCGTCGCTTTTCCTTTCTTCGCCGTTTCTTCGTCACCACTCCTTTTTCTATTTCTCCCGCGTTTATTTCATTTTCTTCGTCGTGTGTTACTTCGTCCAAATGTAGAAAATGTCCTAATCCAGCTGCGCCATCGTTCCACATATCGCGGATGCCGTCTACAACAGCATTCAAACCTTGACCAGACAAGAGCATCTCAACGCCCGCGATGAGCGCGTAGTTGAATCTCGAGAACAAATCCTGTCTTTTCTTCGACGATTCCGCGACGCCCTCGCGAAGCGTTGCCCTGTGCACTTGCGCAATCGATCCAGACGCCATCGGGTGTTCGTCGAAGGATTCAAAAATATGATCAAACGTATCGCCGTACACTCTTTCTAAAGTAGACTTTGTGTGCTCCCATTTATGTTCCGGCGCGGTAGATTGCAACTTTTCCAGTTCGTGACAAAGCACTGCAGGGAAAACATCGTATCTCGTCGATGCCCATTGTCCCCACTTTATGAACGCTGGGCCTGCAAATTCTAGCGTCTTTCGAATCAACGCGTACCACAATTTCTTGTACCACATCGGACAGCTTATCAAGTACGTCAAAGGGGCGAAGACGAGCGCCGGCGCAAACAAAAACGCCAATTGTATTGAGCGCAAAACAGTCATCACTTTTTCCTTTACGTGATCATTCAACTCATCGTTGATGTGCTCTGCCGTACTCTTTTTACTCGATGAGCATGAGGCCGAATCGACTGGGCTACACTTTGCCGAGCGAGAGTCAAAGTAGTACCTCTTCGCTATCATTCCAAAAACCGGCAAAGGCACCGCGCACAGCGAACCTACTACTATTCTATTGTTTCTATTCAGAACTCCTCTTTTGTTCGTGCTTCTGAGCGCCGCGTTACTGGTAGTGCTACTACCACTACTATTACTACCTGTTACCGCGTCCGTAATCCCTTTTCCGTTCTTTGACGTGTACAATTTCCTTTGGACAAACCGCAAAGCAAAGTTCACGTTGGTTGTTGGAGTCGAAGCACTTTTTCTCGCTATCGTTTTGTGTATCGTTTTCGTCGCTAAATGCATCGCTCGAACAGAGTGAGGTACACGCAGACTTGTCGTGCTCTTCAATCTATTTTGATACAGAGTCTTCATCGCGTTGGAAGAATAATATCGCTGCTGCAGTGGTGTTGCTCTCGCGGAAGGTGATGTAATAAGTCTCCCAGACGCGAAATAAGACGAAGTTGTTGGTGACGGCGCATCTAACAACTTTTTTCCTCCTCTCCTACACATTGTTGCAGCAGCAGCAGCTGCAGCAGCAGCTGCTGCTGCTGTCGTTACTAGAGAAGAAGAAGAAGAAGTCGACTGTGGTGACGCAGAAGAATAGACACACCGATGCGTCGCTGACCGAGAAGAGGAGGACGCTATCGCGCGTGTCAGCTCCCTGCGTCCCCCCATTTTTCCCTCTTTTTTTTTATTACGTATTTCAGTCGAAAAATTTATATGGGCAATCGACACACAAACACACACAGCAAATAAAAATTAAGGGCAAAGAAAAAGGCCCACGGTATCGTTTCGGAATACGATACCTATGCCGTCTGCCCGCAGTGTGCTCGATGCGACGAGGTTATTATGCACTCGAGCGCTGAAAGTGAAATCGGAGCGCTCGTGTTTAGAATCTCCGACGAATCACGGAGGAGAGTCGTTAAAAAAAGAGCTCACTGCGTTCGATTTGATATTTTTCGGCATTGGAGGTGTGATTGGAGCAGGCGTGTTTGTATTGACAGGAGCTGCGGCGCAAGAACACGCGGGACCGGCGGTTGTTCTTTCGTATTTGCTCGCGACAATCACATCCTTAATCACGGCAACGGCTTATACAGAATTTTCTACTCAACTTCCCGTTGTTGGGTCAGCCTATAATTACATTTCCTTGACGTTTGGCGAATACATAGCTTTTATTACTGGATGTAATCTCGCCCTCGAGCTTACCATTGCGGGTGCAGCCGTTGCCCGCGGATTTACTAGTTACTTCTCGACTCTCATTGGCCAAAGTCCGAACGCGCTTCGCTTCGTTGTGTACAAGTCCCTGATTGAGATGGATATTTTGGCGTTTTTGCTTGTAGGCGTTCTGACGGTACTTTTGGTTGTTGGTATGAAGGAAACGGCAAAGTTTAACATTGCTGTGACGGGTGCAGCTTTACTCTCGGTTGTTTTCGTGTTAGTCACAGGGAGTACGAGTGTCGATGAGGAAAATTGGAAACCGTTCGTACCGCCAGAGTTTGGATTTCGAGGTGTTCTATCGGGCGCATCTATGGTGTTTTTCGCGTTTGTTGGATTCGACACTGTGGCGACTTTAGCTGAAGAAACGAAAAAACCGAGCAGAGATTTACCGATTGGTATATTAGGGTCACTTATTATTTGTGGTTGTTTGTATTGCTTGATGGCATTAGTAATTACTGGCATGGTGCGTTATACGGACATAAATGTGGATGCGCCGTTCGCCGTTGCGTTCGATAATAATCACGAACATTGGGCCTCTGTAATTGTTTCCATTGGTGCTGTTTTCGCGATAACGACGAGTTTACTCTCTTCGTTGATGGGACAGCCAAGAGTGTATATGACAATGTCCAGAGATGGTTTACTTCCAGAATGGTTCGCGCAAGTATCGCCAAGATTCGGAACGCCCGCCAATGCTTCGATTTTCACGGGTATCACAACCGGGTTGCTCGCATTAGTAGTAGACATAGATATTTTAGCGCAATTAGTTTCAATAGGCACGCTTTCGATATTTTTTAGCGTTAACATGGGATTGTTAATTCGTCGATACACTCCAAAAGATGCAATCTCTTTTCGGGATAGAGTGCCGGCTCTTTTGAGATGTGGTTTACTTGGCGCGTTCTCGCTCATTTTTTCGGCATTGTACGTTCAAAATGAACCATCGTCGTCGTTGATTGTTATGGTTGTTTGTATAGTTCTAGCGACTGGCTCGTTCTATATGCTCCGTGCCGACGAGATGAATATTCCAACGGCGGGTGATTTCAGAATGCCATTCGTACCTTGGTTACCGGCGCTGGGTGTATTAGCCACGAGTCAGCTGTTAGTAAGTTTAGGTGCAGTGGCGTGGGTGCGATATCTCTTGTACACTTCAGTTTGTACGGTTGGGTATTTCATAGCTAATATGTTAAAGATTCGAGATGGGACGATTAACTGGGACGATGAAATAGCCGCGAGCGATGCGATGTACGCGTCGCCGTACTCAAACTCCAAGGTTCGATTTGTTGAGCTGACAGACATGTCGGATGATGTGCAATAATAATAATTAAATAATAATAAGTATCACCGCCGAGTGAATCGATAGTCATTCCACATGAAAGCGTCGTCCCCAATCTTTTCAACTAGCTCTAATAAAAACGGTTCGTAAAACTCGTTCAACATTTCTCTCGTTGCTTTTCGCATTGGCGAAAATTTTCCTTTCTTTAAAACACGCGCATCGTCCGTTTCCGGCATTTCTACCATTTTCTCCATCATCGCCGACGATATCTCGCCAATGCTTAAGTGTTTCGCGATTTTTCCTAACGCTTCCACCATGCCTAGTTTCTTCTTCTTCTCGTTGTTTTCATAATCTAATGGTGTCGCAGAAATTGGGTTGGGTAAACCATAGACATCCTCGCTCCTCAAAAAGAGAAACTGCTCTTTATCAAATACTTCAAACCACCTTTCGATCCAGACGGAGTACATATTTTTAATCAGCTGGTCGGCGTGAAAAAACACGGCTTCGAACTTCGGATGGTACGTCTCGAACCGTCGCGCGCAGCCTTTCGTGTTGTGTTCGCTTTCGCACAATTTGAAATGATCCGTCATTTCCCGAGCGAATTTATCGAATCCGTCTTCGTTTGCTCCAAAATGTTTCTGATAATGGTCGTAGTGCCAAAAAGCATCGTGAAGTCTTTCCGCCGGTTCTCTGAGCAACAATATAAACCTTAATTTACTCGCTGTGCTTTCGCTGCCAATGGTGTTGTCATCTCGAAAATCATATACATGGCGCATCAAATGAGGTACGCTCATGCCATGTCCTCCGAGTTCGGTTGGAGGGTCGTTTTTCATTGCTTGTTGTCCACATCCAATAGGTTCTTCGTTCTGGTCTTCTAAATCGCCGTCGATGCATCGACGACGTTCCGTTTGCGTCTTTCCATAAGGAATATCATTTGGTTTCTCCTGGCATTTCATCCAGCACTCTTTAACGTCTTGGGCAAAGGAGAGATGCAAACGTGTCGATTCGCTCCAAGAATTTGCAAATGTCCCCGGGGAGTCGTCACCAAAAATAAGATCTTTCGTATTTTCGTTTTCTTGAATCGCATCAGTGGCGAATTGATAACCTTGCCAATACTCTCGCGGCGGCCTCAGTTCGTTCCAGAAATGAAAATGCCGCGTACCAAGAACGTCTTGATGTTGTACGAGTCTGCCAATGATGTCCTGACCGCCAGATTGCCAGTGTCCTAATACGTAGAAAAATGGCAAGCATCGTAAACTATTTTTGTCTCCATCTTTTGCGATCCAACACGGAGACTTGTATTCGGTTTGCGGAACGTAACTCGTTGGCACGAGACCATCGAAAAACTCGAGTCCAATTAGTTTTTCTAACACATCCTTTTGCGTCCGAGTGAATTTTGGTACTGTTGATGATTTTTCCTCTTCCTCTTCTTTTCCTTCTTGTTCAATAGCACCCCGACCCCGATCTTTTCCTATCCCTGCCTCCAATTTATCTACATCTACGTCTACTTTTGCTTCTGGTTAG
>VIAV01000046.1:0-20406 GCA_009618065.1 Bathycoccus sp. SAG4 | reverse complement strand
TCAAACATAGATTCCAGCGCGAATCTTCGCCAATTCACTCGTTTCTTCTTGCCAAATCGCTCGGGCCAAAATTCGATTTTCTCTACCACTTCGTCTTCGCCTTTAACCAGCGAGTGTCCAAAAACATTCCCATCGCCTTTCTCGTTGCCATTAACGGGTCCCAATTTTCTACCAGAAGAAGAAGAAGATTGAGAAGGTGGTGCACTCTTCGATCCATCGTCGGTGTCGTCGAAATCGTAAAACAAGACAAAGCTCGTGCACACGACCGCGAGAAATGCGAAGAATACGAGCAGTTTTTGTCTGAAAGAACGATGATCGTCTCTTCGTCGCCGAGGCGCATCGAAAGCAGGGTCGTCGAAGAAAAGTAAGAAAAAATCTTCAGATGCGAAGAAAAGCAACACCGATAGAATCACCAGGAAGGAATACAAGAGGTTTATCTCCATGTATGGGAATGAGGGGTTGAAGTTAGCTGCCAGAAGAGCGTTTCAGTTTTTAAAGTTACGAGGGAGTGTAGGAGATGAAGAGGCGTTCGTGAATAAGGAGCACTTTTTGGAGATGGTTTTAGAAGAAGTTGGCGATAACGGGAGAGAAGCTTCGCGGATGGAGAGCGTATTAAACGAAGGCGGGAGCTCTGCGATCGGACGAGCGTTTAAATTGACGAACGAAACGAGACAGTTGTTGTTACAGAGGAACGAAAAACGGTCGTCGAAAATTTCGGGGTGTGCGATTTCTTTACACGCGGGCGATCACACGCACGTGAAGATTGACCGATCGCAATCCCTACACTTTTCTGGAACAAAGCACATGACGATCGAGACGTGGGTGAAACCTCGGAAATCGAAAGATTTCGGTGGAACAATTATTGCCAAGTATAACCGAGGCATTGTCGGTCAGTTTTTCGTACACGTGGAGCAAAATGGGGCGGTCTTTTTTCACCGCGAAGTTGCGCCGTTCGGATTGCGATCGAGCGTGCGTTTGCCCGCGGACGATTGGTCGCACGTCGCCGTGACGTACGGCGGCGGGTACTCGAAAATGTTTATCAATGGAACTTTAAGAGGTGCACAAGAAGAGAAAGGTCAAGGTTGGGACGCACAAACTCCAATTACTATCGGGGCCATTCTCGACCACGGCAACGCGGCGTCCATTTTTAACGGCGAAATCGACGAAGTTCGAATTTGGGGCATCGACCGATCTCAAATTGACATTGAAAATAGCATGCACGGGAAATTACACGGCTTTGAACGAGGGTTGATGGGTTCGTGGTCGTTCGACGAGTGCGCTGGTTTAAAAACCAGAGATGTTCAAGGACGCAGAGACGCGCAATTACACGGCGGGCGTTGGGTGCGAAGCTCTTTAGTGCTCTTTAGCCACGAAGACGAAGAACGCGCGAGGTGTGAAAGAGAAACGCCTGGGAAGTGCTCGAAAGCGCACTTGGAAAAACGCCGAGAGTTTCAAAACGAGGAATATTGGCGCCGATCCATCGACGTGCTTGAAGCGCAGGCGAAGCTGAATAAAGACATCGGCGAAGAGATGCCCAAAGTTCAACAACTTCTCGACCGAGTAAAGCGATTAGAGTTTCGAGATTATCGGAGAGGCGAAGTTATCGTCAACATCGAAAAGAACAACCAAAATCACACTCAAGACTTGGCCGATTTGCACAATGTTCTCAAGGCGCACGAAGAACAAGTTCAAGAGATGATGGAAGAAGGAACTTCGAGAGTAAAGCGAAAGAAAAAGAAAGTGCATCTTTTCAACGCGTCGAAAGTGTGCGATGACCCGGAAGATCCAGAGTGTGACGACGATTGGGACTTTTTGGACCCGGTGGAAAAATTGCTTCGACAAATCGCCAACGCGACGAGACAGGACGTCGAACTTTCGAAGAAAATCAAACGTCGCGATCGCTTGGCGAGGAAGAAGTTACGCGAAGAAGAGGAAACGAGAGACGTGTTTAAGCGCGCGAGCGTTCAAGCGTACACTGAAAAACATAAGAAATTGAACGTGGCGGGCGGGAAACCGCTTTTGAAACGCAAACGAACAGATTCAGACGTATTGACTGAGAATGATTTGAAAATGGTCACCTACGAGAAGCGCGAAGCGAACACGGCCACCGGTATGCAGGACGTGGAGGACGCCCGAGATTTCGAGGACGTCATGGCGGGAACCATCTCGAGCGCCGGGAAGGCCATCGAAGTTGACGACTTGAACGACGATGAGGATTGGATTTTCGATGATGAGAGCGATAACGAAATTTCGTTCGGCGACGACGATTCAAGCGATGCGGTAGAGAACCCAGACGACGAAAAATCCGCGGTGAAAAACATTTTGAGACGAGTCGAGAAGCGAGGTAAAGAAATGAAAGAATTGCAAAGACGAAAACAAAGAGAACAGCGGTTGAAGATGCTCCAAGACGCGAGCGAGGAACAGTTGGAGTTGGAAGCCGAAAACGAAGCCGAGAACATCGTCAAGAATTTGTTCAACATGCGAGAAGTTCGCAAGAAATTGAAGGATCCGACTAATTCGTTGTCGGATGATTAGATGACTAATAGTATGCATTATTACATATAGCTTGTTATATTATAGTAGTACTAAAATCTAGCTTTATGGAAATAAGACTCCACGCGGTGCTGTGCCATGAAACTATTTTCGACCAAAGACTTGCTTCTTCGTCGCTTTCGATACGCCGTTCAACGGACTACGTGTCACCAACGAGCCAATTCTGACGGTACACTCACTTGCATGTAGATCTACGCTCACGACTTCGGCTTCTGCACCGCCAAGCATTTTTACGAGCACTTTATCTTTCGGTTTCGGGATGTATTCAGATGCGTTCTCTCCGTCATCTTCGAGGGCGATTTCCCCACGCGCGTTCATGTAAAAGCCATCTGGGAAGGTGTCCTGGACGATTTCTTCTACTTCAACCAGGTTTGTTGCTGCTTCGCATCTCAATTTTGCCTCTTCAATGGACTGCGCGGATTGCAACTCAAATCTTTCCTTTGAGATGTTCACTCGCTCTCGCAAATAGTTCGTCTCTCGAAACACTTTCGTTTTCAAATTCCGAGCGCGTTCTAAACTTTCCGTGGCTTGTGTAAACCGTGAATACTGTTCTTCACGCTCCAATCGAAGGCTTTCTGCAAGGTTTGTGTCTTCGTCTTCTTCGTCCAAACTTTTATCCGTGTTCTGATCTCGCTTCTTCGTGTTGCGCATTTCCAGTTCAGCCATTTTCGCGTGCGCCTGCGTTGCCTCTTCCAACAAATCACCGTCTAAGCCTAGCCCGCGCGATATGGACAACGCGTTCGAATCTTCCGTTTTACCCCAAACTAATTCGTACGTTGGTCGGTTGTTTTCCACGTCAAAGCGAACGGCAGCGACTCTGAATTGGTTGTCGTTCTCGTCGACGGCGAGTGCAAACTGTTTCATTTCTTCAAAGTGCGAGGTTAACACGAGCAATTTCGATTTCTTCGCGACAGCAGAGGCGACGGCTATGGCTAAAGCGGCACCTTCGCGAGGATCGGTTCCTGAACCTGGTTCGTCTAGCAAAACCAATGATTCTTCCGTCGACGATTCCAAAATGCGTTTTAATCGTCGAATGTGTGCCCCAAACGTGGACAATCCACTATCACCAAGTTGTAATGTTTGCGAATCGCCTAAGTCGCACGCGACGGTTCTCACGAACGGTAAAATTTGTTGTTCGGCACCATCTCCTTTATCACCGCATGGTGGGTATAATCCTGCTCTCGCCATGAGTACGAGAATGCCCAACGTCTTTAATGAGGCTGTTTTGCCTCCAGTATTTGGACCGGTAATTGCGACGGCTTTCGCCTCCGCGTCAATGTGGAAATTAATTGGGACTACTTTCGATTGGCAATCGAATCGAGTGCGTTGTAGCTCGCTAAAACTTTCGTCTCCTTCTTCTCCTTCGACACTATCGTCGTAGAAACTCCCTGGTGCGAGTTTATCCCATGCTTTTTGTTTATCGTTTTCATCATCGTCATCATCTAAAAAGTTCGGTAGTTTCGGCAGATATTTTTCCAACAAGAGTGGATGTTGCGCGTTAGTTATGGATACTTTCTTGTCCGAAGAAAATAACGAATCCATAAACACAGGTCTAGACCCGCCAATCCATTTCGCGTATCTGGCCTTCGCGTTTGCTAAATCCGCGGTGGTCATCCCAACATCAAGCGCGTCTTTAATCACATCGGCTACTTCATTCAACTCTCTCGTCAATCGTTTCAAAATGACTTCAATCTCAATCTCCTCCCGCTCTTTCAACTTGCTAAGAGAGTTGTTCATTGCGATGACTTCTTCCGGCTCTTTAAACACGGTCGCGCCTGAATCCGAAGTCGCTAACACGATACCTTTCAACTGCCCAGCCGATCCTAGTTTCATGGGGATACATTCGCGTCCTAGTCTGGTCACGATCTGCGAGCGCTCAGCAAACTTCTTCTGTGCCATATCGTTGGCAATATCGCGCAAAGTCTTCCTTAACGACTTTGACGTGGAAGACAAATTTGCTCTTATTTGCGCTAGATGTTCCGATGCATCATTTCGTATCGCTCCAGTCGCAACATCTACGTTTATGCACCTTTCAATCTCTTTCTTCATCGCTTGTATTTTTTCGTCGCGACACTCGCGTAAACTTATCGTCGCTTTTTGCAACGCTTCTACATCGTCATCGTCTTTTACAATCACATCAAATATTTCCTCGCACACCGTTTCCATCGCCACCAAAGTCGTATACACGTCCACAAAACTCCCTGCGCTCAGCGTCTGCCCTCGCTTCGCGCCTTCTAAAAACATCCGCACGTCTTTACATCCTTTGAAACAGCCGTCCAAATATCCGTGATCTCTTCTTCTTGTTCTTCTTTTATTTGAACCTCCATCACCTCTCGTTCTGTCCAGCTTCAAAATACCGCTCGTCAGTCGCAATTCGTGTTCGCAATCTTCTCGCGTATTTTTGAGCTCCAATCCGCCGCCTGCACAAGAGCTCTTTTTCCGTCCTAAAGAAGTCTCGCAAAATTTCGCAACGGATTTCGAGACTAAATGCCA
This sequence comes from Bathycoccus sp. SAG4, assembly GCA_009618065.1. Taxonomy (NCBI): domain Eukaryota; kingdom Viridiplantae; phylum Chlorophyta; class Mamiellophyceae; order Mamiellales; family Bathycoccaceae; genus Bathycoccus; species Bathycoccus sp. SAG4. The sequence continues at coordinate 15,360 of VIAV01000046.1, read as the reverse complement.
TTGAAGGACGGATAAAGCTTCTAGATGGAGCAGTTCGATGTCTGGCATTTCTTCTTCTTGTTCGCATTCTCCTTGTCCAACGACGACGGATGCTTCTTCTCGCGCGCTGTGTATATTTTTCTCGCCTCTTTTGATTTGGGGGAAATGACGTCTTCGATTTTCCTTGGTCTCGCTCCTGGTTCGACGATAGGACGTCGACGCGAAGTGTCCCGAGCGAGGCGATTGTACTTGAGTCACAATCGAGAGAGATTCCATCGACACACGTGGAGAGTATTTTGTTTTGAATGCGGTCTCTCTCTCTCTCTCTCTCTCCCTCTCTCTCGTAATGAGATGCGTGCGTAAATTTTAATTATTGAGGACTTTGGATAATGCAAAAAATACCTAAATTTTTACGAGAAAGATTTCAAGCTAAAATGACTAAAACCATTAAATCCTACATCGACGACCGTCTAACCACACGGCTCGACTTTTGGGCAGCACACCACCGTCTATCTTCTCGTCATTGTGAAACGTTTCAGCATATTTCATCGCTCTTTCGCAACTTGCAAAATCGACCAAGCGAGTCGACTTGTCGATGGATGACGATTTTCTTCGAGGCGTAGACGCGCACGCAGAACCATTTTTATCTTTTTTCTGCGTGCAAGTGTACAAACGCACGACATCTACGGCACCTCCTAATGGCATTTTGTATTCTTTGAACAATTTCTCGATCTTGTTGTTTGTGCCCCAATGCGAGTTGTGCTCTTTGAACGCTTGGAGAATGGAGTTTTGGTCCATCGACTTCGGGTCAGATTCGGAATCGACAGAATAGATAAATTCAGACGAACGAGCTTCTTCATCGGTTGGATAGGAAGACGAAACGCTAGATGTTGCGATGGCGTTTACCGAACCAAATGGTCTCGGTTCGTCTCGAATTTTCTCGGCATTCGGAGTCGTTGCTGCGGATTCATAAAAGCTACCATTGCATCGATTACTACCCGTCGCCTCTTTCGTCGGCGTGACCATTAAGGAAGAGCCCCCCGATAACGGTTCGTCGTCATAATCGAAATCTTCGGCTTCATAGTCTGGGATGTAATCTTCGTCTTCGTCTCTGGATTGGTCTGGCCATGGAGAGGCGACCGTAGCTGGGTATAAGACATGGTCGCCCAAAGCGCCCGGCGTCTGTTGCAACGTCGAAGTAGCGTTTTCTTCTTGCTGTTCAGTAGACTTCTTCTTCGCGGAAACGTTGAGCGATGGAAAGAAAGACGTTACGAAACCAACATTATCGTTGTTATTCTGATTCGATGATTCGCCTAGAGGTGACGCGTTTGGCTTTTTACTCGTTTTCTTCTTTGCTTTCGCTTGCTCTTCTTCATTCATCTTCTCGGCGGAGTTGCCTTCGGTTTCAAAAATGCCCTTGTTCAAACGCAACAAGTCCATCGGCCAAAATGATTCGTTATTCTCATTCGTTTTCTTCTTTTCTTCGCACGTGTCTTCGTCAACATCCTCAGCAGCATAACTCTCCTTCTTCTCGCTGCTGACGCACAACGCGCGAATCTTTGCCAACGAACTCCCGCTCGTGATTCCGCAATTTTCCAACTGTTCGTCGTTGAAACTGTACACCCTGGTTCCATCTCTTTTTTCATATAGCGGTCTCGCACATACTGAACTCTTCTTCGGTCGACCAAAAGATAACATCGTCAACGCGAATCCAAACCCTTCGTTCACTTGCGCAGCGACTCGAACGGACGTACTTGTTTCTGCAGCCGCTAAATCGATCGCCGCGGTATCCGAGGACACACCCATCAATCGAGCATTAAGACCGGAGTCGAACAAGTTTGAAATTATCGCATCGCATGGGACCGCGTAAACGCTGTATACGACTGCATCTCTTTCATCGTTCGTTAAAACAACCACTGGGGCGACATCATTCTCACCGTACAAATCTTCTTCTTGTGATTCTTTCTTCTCTTCGTCTTTATCCTCATTCGCTTTCACGTCAAAGTGCAACCCGCACCCTCTTACCAAGGCGTAACCGACAAACACCGCTTTTTCTTCGCCACTGTTAAGCATTTCGCGGTTTGCATATCCTTCTTGATACGTCCCCGTCACACACACCAATCGAAAATTGTCCTCGCTCTTGCATTTTTTCGTCTTTCGTTTACTACCAACAGAGCATGACGCGGAACTCAAAACCTGTCTCGACACGAGTGAAACCACCACAGATTGTAATATTTCTTTGAATAACTGTTGAACGACTGGGTTGATCGCGGAGTTGATCGGGTCGCGTGATTTGATGCTCTCGCTCGCGCCTATCACACTATTCGCGACGCGTCCCACACCATTATCAATCCCCCCTTTTTGTCTGTTTCCAAGAACTGAAATCTTTTTCGAATCTCGAACCGCTCGTAAGGCTGCGATGGCCGCTAACCCGGGTAAAGAGACGATTGGTGCGCATGCAAACTGCGCGAGCGAACTTAACACGTCGATGGCAGAGTTGTTTTTGTTTCCCGACGGCGTCATCGTATGCGTTTATATAAATTTGGGAAATGAGGGATTTCCCATCGGTGTTTCCTTGTCCCCCTTTTCAATTTAGCACTTACTGCTTTTTCGAAAGCGAAGAAAAGGACGCGACGCACAGTGTGAAGCACATAACGCGCGTCCCTCTCGCGAGACAGCCTCGGCAAGCGCGCGTGTTTATTTTTTCATACAAGAGAACACATTTCATTCGTGCAGTGCATATAAAAGCCGTCCCCTCTCTTTCCCTTCCCTCGATGGCGCGCGACTCCGTAGGTAGCCCGTATAAACAACAACCGCTATCGTCCGCGTCCTTCGCGCCTCTCCTTCATCTCCCGTTGTTGTTGTCTCGCGCGTCTCGCTCCCGCGACGAACCCTGTCTTCTCGTTTTCTTCTTCGAGTTCTTCTGTTTTCGATTTTGCTTTGGTCGATGACGACCCGTCTGGCGTCGTTTCGTCCTCTCGAAACCCGAGCGTCGCGAACGGCTGCTCCGCCATCAGCTCATTCGCCATGCGACATTCCAAGTACAATTTGGACTCGCGTTTACACTTGTTCGAGTCCGATTTTTCCTTCTGTCGTCGTCGCGAGGCCAGAGAACGAGAGAGCGAGAGAAAGAAAGAGTGAGAGAGTGAGAGAGAGAGAGAGAAAGAGAAAGAGACCGCGCGAACGAGCCCTTAACAAAACGGACGCACTCGCAAACACTCCAGATACTTCTCTTTCGTCGCGGTGCACTCCCCGAAATGGTCCAGCGGAAACGCGCCTTTCTCCGGCGCGAGCGGGTTTCCCGCGCGGAACTGCGGCGTGGACATGATGATGATGATGATGATGATGATGAGTGTGGACGCGAAAACGAAAACGAAAACGACGTAAACGACGACGATTTTTTGGTGCCGTGGTGGTGGTGTGGTGGAGTATACTACTCATGGAGACGAGACACTTTTTATTTAGTACGAACAGACAGACAGACAGACAGACAGACAAACAGACAAACAGACACTTGTGGACAACAGGCGATGTCTTTTTTTTTTTGAGAGGAATTGTAAAAAGTAATAAGAAAAAGGTCGAGCAGCAGCACAAAGAGAGAGACTCTCTCTCTCTCTCTCTCTTTCTCTCTTTTTCTCTTTTTTTTTTTGGCGGCTTTGAGTCTTCTTCTTCTTCTTCTTCTTCTTCTTTGTGGTTGTATAGTCGTCGGAGGAGTCCCTTTTTGACGACTTAGTACTGTCTTTGATATATCCCCACAAAACAACACCAACAACAACACCAACACCACCACCAACATCAACGCGACAAAAGCGTCGTCGTCGTCGCCTTTGTGCGCGCGCGCGTGGAGAGAGAGAGAGAGAGAGAGAGAGAGAGAGAGAGAGAGAGAGAGAGACTCCTGGTTGAATAAACTATATAAATGCGAGGCGGTCGAGCACACTCGCTTTCCCTCTCGTCTCCTTTGTCGCAACACCACCAACACTCGCCGCGCGGCGGCGGGGGCGGGACGACGAGCGGCGACGACGGCGGAGACCCCGACGGCGGCGGCGGCGAAAAGATGAACGAAGAGGCGTTGAAAGCACTCAGGTCGTGGGTGAAAGAATCCTTGGTGGATAGCAAAGAGAGGAACGAACGAGGCGGGTATTACGAGCTGTTAGACGCGTTCTCGTCGATGCACGCGACGGCGAGCCGTGCACCAGACGACGCACCACCGATACAGAAAATAGACGAGAGCTTGGTGGCGTTGGTCGACGCGCTCGCCGAACACGCGACGTACGTGGAATATCGCGCGCACGAACACTTATTAGAGTGCATAACTTTAGAAAAATGCTCGACGGTATCGCTGAGAACGGTTGATGATGCCTATTACGCGAGCGCGAGTCAGTTCTTAATCAACTTGGCGACGGCGAAAGGAGGATCGTGCGTACAATTCGCGATGAAGGCGTTCGTGAAGGCGTTTTTCGGAGACGAAAAGGAGGCGAAAAGAGAAGAGATGATGCTTTTAGGCTCGAACCATGGTAAACACGTCGATCATCGAATGAGTAGATTCAACAATAACAACAGCGTGTCCGGGACGAACGAGGCTGCGAAGCATCGCGAGAGAGAAAACGTAGAGAATAGACGAAGAGAGAGAGCGGTACATTCTGTGGTGCAGATATTGAAGCTGGTACCTTTGAGCGCAAACGTTTTCACGCACGTTTTGTTTGACTTGTTTCCGCACAAAACGTGTTCAGCGATAGTATTGGCGGCGTATTTAGATTGCGCGTTTCGATGCGTAGAATCCAAGGAGTGTAGAGACACGGCTTTGGCGGACGATTTTTTATGTTTATGCGTTTCGAAAGCGTTGGAGATTGACGTGGAGATCAAATGGGAAGATTTACAAAACAGATTAGACGACGACGAAACGTCCGAAGAAGATGAAGAAGATTCTGAAATGTTCGAGGAGGAAAACGGCGACGACCGCGACACCGATTCGCGCGAAATCGATGAGGAGGATATCTTTGAGTTGGACGAGTTCAATGCCGCGATCGACGACGCGAACATAAACAACAAGAAAGCGTCGTGGGAAAACAATACTAACAATAGAAGTAAAAAGAAGAATAATCACGGTAGGAATAGCAACAATAACAACAGCAACAATTTGGAAACGGACGAAGCCGCGCACGCTTTAGACGAGATGATGTTTCTCATTCTCGAACATTTGCAAAAACGAATCGAGAACGCGAATCAAATCATAGCGTCAGAGAACAATCACAATAACAACATTGACGACGACTTAAATGGTGATGAAAACTACCGCAAAGCAATAAAATCGATCGACCGATTGCGTGAAGCGCTCGTGTCGAGGGCGTTTTTCACAACCTTGTTACCCGCGCCAAAATCCAAGTTTGCGCAATACATCATATTTTATCTCTGTTCGAGGGATTTCAATAGTGGTCAACAAAGAAGCAACAGCGCAAATAAATCTTCGTGCGAACTCTTACGAGACGGCTTAGTCGCTAAAGTTCTCAACTCGAACGAGGCAAATTCGTTGCGATTGGCTGCTGCGGCATATCTAGCCTCGTTCGTCGCGCGCGCAAAATTTCTCAGTGCAGAGTTCGTCGTAGAAACTTTGGAAACCGTATGTGGATGGCTCATAAGAAAAGTGCACGAGAATAACGCGAAACCAATCACAGAAGTCGAACTGAACGCATTCGACAGTTGTTGCCAAGCCGTGATGTATATTCTCTGTTATCGTTGCGACGAGATTGCAAATAACGACGCCAAAAGTAAGAAGCGATTGCAAGCGTTGCCTTTGCGCGAAATTTTATATGCGCAAACTTTGGAGCCTTTACAATCGTGTTTACCTTCGGTCGTGCACGAGTTTCTTAAGAACGCTTCGGCGGCAAATATTTTAGGTTTTAGTGAAGACATGGTTGCCACGTTCTCGAAACAAACAGAAGAGCGGAAGAAGATCCAAGACGAATTGCGCGATAAGGCGTATGTTCGACATGATGTCTCTTTCGCTGCGAAAGCTATGGCTGCTGCCGTGGAGACGACGAACAAAAAAGATGCAATGGACAAGAGCGCGCTGTATCACCAAGAGCGGTTGCGAAGACGTCCTCTGAAAATGTTCTTTCCCTTCGACCCGTACGTGTTGCGTAAATCTGCTCCCAAGTTGAACTTGGAGGAATCGTACGTCGTTTGGAGAGGAAACGATTCGGATTCAGAGGAAGGTTCGGACGATTCGGACGACAATTCGGAATCGGAGTTGGCATTATCAGATTCTGATGTAGATTCGAGCGACGAGGAAGATAACAGCGCTTCGATGGATGGTAGTGGCGATATCATTGGTCGTCAATCGAAGAGCTCCTTAAGCTCGGGACATTTGAACAGAGTTCGCGCGAGAAGTTTAGGGCGGTCGTTCAACTCGGCAAAGTTTGGAACGTCGTTAAATGCGCGGCCGCGGAAGCAACAGAATAGTTCGAGAGGGTTCAGTCCGAATAATATAAGCAGTGCTGGTCTTCCTACAGGTGCACCAGCGACACAAAAGGGATTCCGAATGACACCACCTTTGTCTAAGAGCCCTTCGCCTTCGAACGTGGTCAACGTCCCGGGTCATCAAAGTTTTTCGCCTTTACGCGGTGCCTCTGGCGGTGCGGTGATCAAAGCGCGTTCGCCGAGTCCAAGCAGGCACTCGTCTAGTCCACCGATCGCTTTGACGCGAGCAAAAGTACAACCTTCAAGCACGCTTTCGGCCGAAGTAAACAACCAAGCGAAAGGCGGCGGGCAACAAAGACGCCCGAACACAAGAGGCTCCTCGAAGAGGAAGAGTTGATGGGGAGTGTATGGCACCTTATGAGTACGTAGGTAGTAAATTTAAGTATCGATAAGATATGGGTAAAAGGAAGATCGGTACCAGTGCTTTTAGTCACATAATCACATTTCCAAACTTTATATTCCAAGTTGTTCTCATCAATAATCGCTCGTTCTTATTCGCGCTTTTACTTCTTTCCGTTCTTTTTTTTGTTCGTCGTCGTCGCTTTCGGCTCTTTTTTCTTTCCACCAGCGAGCAACGCGATACCAGCGACAACAAGTAAACCAATAATCGGTTTCGCATCGCCTTTCTCGGTTTTCGTCGTTTTCGGCGACGGCGTGCTCGTCTTTTTTGACGAGCTACTCTTCTTCACTGGTTCCGGCGCCGGTTTGTTCAACGAATTAATCCTTATGAGGGTCTTCATGCACTCTTTGCTGTCCATATCCTCTACCTCGTCAAACAACGACCCTTTCAGCTCATCGTTTCTGATGTTAACCTGTGGATCATTCCCCCACATCTCCAACGTTTCTTTTGTGATCCCGTGTTGGATCAACAGCTTTCCGTACGCCTGTTCGTCGACTGTCGTCCTGGTCCAGTTCGCAATCTCCGCCAACGCCTCAAACGGAGATGCGGACGCGTGCACTCCATTCTCCCCAGTCGATGGTTTCCTCGCCAATCCGTACTTCTTCCAGTTTTTAAACAACATCCCTCTCAAACTTGTTTCCGGCGCTTTCTTCGGGTCCGTCGGGCCCAACACCTTTGCTCTGAAGTCTTTCCACTTCAACTTCTCGTCGTCGAATTCCACGATAAACCATTTAATTTGCTTCCCGTTCGCCACGAATTGAGATCGCATGCTCATAAAGAACGCGTTAAACACGTAAATGGACGTTCCATCAGTCTTCGTCATTTCCGCGCAGTAAAAACCGCCGCCAAACTTGACCGTTTTTTTCGCCGATCTCGACAGCTTTTCCAAACCAGACGCGTCGGTATTCAATTCCTTGCACGCATCGGACGCGTTAAAACACAGCTTCTTGGATAGCGCCTCTTTCCAGGAAATCCCGAACGTTTGCTGAAAAACGTCCTCGGGAACGTTCAGTTCGGATGGTTTCAATAGCGTCGCTTTCGACGCGATCGCGTAGTAATGTTTGTCGATCAACTTATTCTTCTCGATGACCGATGACGATATTTTCCCTTCCGAGACCACATTCACGTCGTTCCGATTCAAGACCTCCACGAGGTCTTGCTTGTACAGTAAATTCTGATCGTTTTTCGGGACGCACGCGTGCGGCTTGATAAATACGAAGGCGCGTTGCTGAACCATGATGGTAGCGATTGTGGTGGTTTTCTCGTCTTCTTCTTCTTCTTCTTCGTTGTTACTCGCTCTGTTCGTTACCCGAATAATGTCAAGTAAAATTGTGCGGAATTTTCCTTTCATTTTTTGTGAGATATTTTCATGTTCATAACCGACACCTTAAACGTTTTTATCTCGAAACGGTTCGATTTTCGTTGGACAAAATAAAAACAAATAAATATCCTTCTTGGCTCTCGCTTGTAAAAGACAAACCACCGTAATAATCCCGCAGCCTGTATGGGCACATTTGGCGGCGCGACGAGGGTCATCGCGATGACGTGCGTGCTCCTCGCCGCGTCGAGGACGCGCTCGGCGAGCGCAGCTGTTGAAGTAGATACCAGCGTCGTGTCCGAGGGTATCTTTGGTTGGAGCGCTTCGGTGGGTCTTTTGTTCGACGATTTTATGTGCGACGTGGTAAATCCTTTGCTGAGACCAGAGGAAAGGTTTTCGGAGTGTGGAGGGACGTTTGCGTTGAATCCGACCGGAATCGGCTACGCGGAAGAGCAGTTCGTGCCCGGTACGAGGACGGTCGAAACGGAACGGAGAGCAGAAAGCACGAAGAGTGGATTCGTGTGGGAGGAGGTGAGCTTGATCGAAGGCGAACAGGTTTCGTCGAATGCTAATACTGGTGCTTCCAGTAAAGACAAGGAAGAGAACGAGTTATCACCATCGGTGCACCATCATCAACAACAAGAGGACAAAGACGACCCGCGAGCCGAGAGTCATCCTCGGTACGACGAAAGCAACTATTCCGATCAAACAGACGAAAATGAACAAGAACAAAAACAAGAAGAGGAGTCTGAAAACGACGAACCTCTCGAAATCATTTGGCAGACTTTGTGACAAAACCAACCCTCTCTCGAGAAGAGGCATTACTCCTTTCGAAATCATTTGGCAGACTCTTATACCACGACCGTCCCTCCCTCTTCTCTTTCCTTTCTTTTTGTTGAAATACCCTAAATATATGACGTATTTTAATCCTCTGTTTTTAGTAATCCGACGTCACTTTTGTCCCTCCGCGTATTTCTCCGCGCGCATAAACAAAAGAGACATCGCGATGCAGAGCTCTTTTCTGTCGTCCAACGCGCTCTCCTCGAGACGATCTCGTCCTTCGATGACGAGTACCAAGAAATGGTCGTCGTCGAAGAAACAATTCCGCGTCGTTGCCAAAGATTTCCCGAAACCGGAACAAATCGACAAGACGGAAAACTATCGAGTCGCCGGGGAGTTGAGTAAACGATTTGTGGTACGTGCGATGCTTCTTGTCTCGTCGCTTTCCTGTTTTCGTAGGCGAGAGCTGATGCGAAATGCACGCGTTGATGCATTTGCCCTCGAAAGAAAGAGAGATACTCAGCGGACTAAATTTTATCTTTATCCATTTCTCTTTGAGATATTTCTTTTTGAAACACGCAATGTTGAGTGTGCCTGAATAACTGCGAAAAAAAATCCATCTCATCATCTGATGGCACGCAACATGTTCGACACACGTACTAACTCCGTCATTCTCTCTTCATTTCTTTCTCGAACACGAACAGACGGATTTGAAAGCGTCTCCGGAACAAAAGAAAAAAGTCGTCATCGTCGGCGGCGGTTTGTCCGGTTTGGCGTGCGGCAAGTACCTCGCCGAAGCAGGTCATGAACCGATCGTTTTGGAAGCGAGAGACGTTTTGGGAGGCAAAGTCTCCGCGTGGAAGGACAAAGATGGGGATTGGATCGAAACTGGTTTGCACATCTTCTTTGGTGCATATCCGAACATGATGAACTTGTTCAATGAGTTAGACATTGAAGACCGCTTGCAATGGAAGGTGCACAAGATGATTTTCGCGATGCAGGAGTTGCCGGGAGAATTCACCACGTTTGACTTTGTCAAAGGCATTCCCGCGCCATTTAATTTTGCTTTAGCCATTTTATTGAACCAGAAGATGTTGACGTTGCCGGAAAAGTTGCAAACCGCGCCGCCGTTATTGCCGATGTTGATCGAAGGCCAAGATTTTATCGACAAGCAAGACGAGTTGTCGGTGACAGATTTCATGAGAAAATACGGCATGCCGGAAAGAATTAACGAAGAGGTGTTTATTTCCATGGCGAAAGCATTGGACTTTATCGACCCAGACAAGTTGTCCATGACGGTCGTGTTGACCGCGATGAACCGTTTCTTGAACGAGACTGACGGTTTACAGATGGCATTTTTGGACGGTAACCAACCGGATCGTTTGTGCGAACCGATGAAACAAAGCATAGAAAAGAACGGCGGTAAAGTGTTAATGAAGCAACGCGTGAAAGAGTGGGTGTTAAACGAAGACGATTCCGTGAAACACATCGTGATGGCGAATGGTGAAATCATCGAGGCGGACGAATTTATCTCGGCTGTCCCGGTGGACGTCATGAAGAGAATGTGCCCGGAACCGTGGACAAAGATGCCGTTTTTCCAACAAATGAAACAACTTGAAGGCATCCCGGTTATTAACATTCACTTATGGTTTGACCGCAAGTTGCAAAACGTCGACCATTTGTGCTTCTCTAGATCACCGTTATTGTCTGTCTACGCGGACATGTCCACCACGTGCAAAGAATACTATGACGAAGAAAAATCTATGCTCGAATTAGTCTTCGCGCCATGCTCTCCGATTGCCGGCGGTAAGACGAACTGGATCGCAAAGTCGAACCAAGAAATTGTCGATGCGACCATGAAAGAACTCGAGCGATTGTTCCCGTTGGAAATCGGGAAGAAAGCACCGGATGGTGTTGGCGCAAAATTGTTGAAACACGCCGTCGTCAAAACGCCACGGTCGGTGTATGCCGCCATTCCGGGGAGAAATAAGTACCGACCGTCGCAAGAAACTCCGATCAAGAACTTCACGTTAGCCGGTGATTGGACGAGTCAAAAGTTTCTCGGCTCTATGGAAGGTGCCGTGTTGGGTGGCAAGTTAGCCGCCGAAGTTGTTTCGGCCAAGGCGAAAGGCATGAAGACGGCTGGGTTGAAGAAGATCAACGACGACATCATGGCGGAAGCGAGCACGTTCTCCGCGGAAGGGTGGAAGAGACCTCAAAAGATGGAAGACGAATCGGCAGTTGTGTTTGGCGGCGGTCACGTGTTGGATAAAAACGATGAACAACAGTTGATGACGATAGACCCTGAACAGATGACTGAGTTGGATGGTCGATCGCAAGCAACAAAGGATGCCATCCAAGAAGCCGTCTTAAACAGAACGCGATAATAGTAATTGGGCATAAAATATGCTTATATTGTAATTCAATTATACCTACGGTACCATGGTACGGTACCAGTACGTCTACCTACATACCAGTTATCTATTTTATATCTATGTCTACATATCTATTATCCAAACGTGCATTGTTACTCGCGTTCATGTACGTAAAGCCAGCTAGTATACCTATTCGTACACAAGAAATTTGCCACCGTTGTCAGCGTATTTAGCAATAAATAACTTTCCTTGGTGCGTTGGCTGAGAAAACGCCACTTTAACTTTCTCCACGATTGTGGACGAGCTAATCATAGAGGCGTCGCCGTAAAATCGTCGTCGGCAGTTTTCCAACAGGTTGTGTGAAATGCCCATCCGACGAAAGTTTTTGTGCACCCAAAGCGCTCGAATCCCGACGGAATCTCTCTTTTGAGGGAAAAGATGTATCTGAGCACCTTTCATCAACACACCATGGCCGTTACCCGCATTCTTCGCGCCATCATTCTCTTTCACTCTTTCGTCCTTCGTCACCGACTCAAACACTTCTCTACGATTCGCCGCGATATCCTCGCAAAATGCCGCACCGACAATTTTTCCTTCGTTCGCTTTCGCGCCGGTAAACGACACGCATACAAACACGACAATACGTAAATCTTCATCCTTCTCGTCTTCTTTTCCTAGAACCCAATCTTCGACCGCCCCAATTTCTGCTTCTACCCGCTTTGCTACCCGTTTCACTTTTGCCCACGTGTGTCGATCGCACGCTCCTTTCGTCACGCGATATATCCGGCACTTTTCCGATCTAATCTCTACCTCCTGCCAATTCTGTTTTAGTTCGTCGTTCCAAAACGAGTTGGTATTCGCGGACTTCGTCGATCTCACGTTCACAGTCACAAACGCGTTATCTCTTTGCTCGAGAAACTTCGCATGGTGTTTGCGGTGCAACTCCTCGTCCGAAGGCTCACCTTTCGCGTACATCAATCCGCACGTCGAACAATTCACGTGTCTGAACGATTTTTGTCCGAGGTCTAAGTAGAGTTGTTTATGAGTGGTCATTTTCTTCTTTGGCTTGGCATGTTCGACATGTTTCTTCGTCGTTTGTACACATTCTTCTTCTTTTCCGTGCACTTTAATTTGCACAAAATGATTAGCACTCGTTGTCGCGTCAGCGCTACTCTCGGCACGTAAACCGCCTTTCCTCTTCCTCGTGAACGTCCTTTTCTTCGTTTCCTTCGACGCGTCTTCGTCTCTTCCTTTCTCGATGTTTCTGTCATCGCATTCGTCGATGAAACTCGTCTTTGTGTCCTCTTCGATTTTTGAATTATTTTCCCCGGTGGTTTTGGTTCCGTCCAAACCAAATCTCGCACCGCTCGACCGACCGACTCGCCCTTCATCGTCCCGTCTTCCGAGCGCCATTCGAATGACGTTCGCGATGTTGCCGTCGTTTCGTTCCATCCTCCTATCGCTCGTCGAGGGTCAAAACGACGACTTTTAAAAGACTCCGATAAAGACTTTTTTTTGTGGTGTTTTGGATGACTTTTTAAACATTTGGACACGACACAAAAAAAAGAGAAAAACTTGGAGGAGGACTGTGATGATGATGTCGTCTTTTTCGTCGTCGTCGTCGTCGTCGTCGTCGTCTCTGGGAGGAAGCCACCAAACGCGAGAAAAGAGACGGATGCGCCTCGCGCTGCTCTTCATCGCTTCGCTGTCGTGCGTGACCATCCTCTCGCGCATCTGGACGACGCCGAAGGTTGAATTTATCGAAGAGTTTCGCGGAGACGACGAAAGAACGGAAGAGGAGGAGGAGGAGGAGGAGGACGACATAAACGCGCGAGAGTGGTCTCTGCATCGCGCGGAAACCAACGAGGACGACGGAGAGGATCTCGGAGGAAGGAATGGTCGTCTTCGGAGGACCCCGGAAACGAGAAAATGCACCTTTGTGCAACAACAACGACAACGGGAGGACCAACACGAAAGCGAAGAAAAGGACGAGAGGGTGCAAAAATCTTGGATTTTTCGAACGAATGCGAAGCGATTAGGCTACGTCCACATGGCATCGATCATGCCGATAGAAAACGGGAAGATATTATTAGCCGCGTGGCAAGGCGCGCATAAAGTAGAAGGCACGGATGATCAGAGCGTATTCGTCAGTAAAAGTGTCGATGGAGGAGAGAAGTGGACGAAACCGAGGGTGGTGCCCGGTAGAACGTTTGGCGTCAGGTGGGCGCCGACATTTTTTAGTAGCAGTAGCGGCAGTAACGAAGGAGAAACGTACTTATTTTACGCAGAGAGCGAGCAATGTTGGCACTGCGAGAGCAACGAGTGCGAAGATATCGTGAGAAAACGGAAAAACGGGTCGGAAGAGGAGGATGTTTCTACATACTGGGACGACAGTAAAGAAGGTATCGTATCGAAAGCGAAGAAAGCGGCGAGCGTCGGACCGTGGTGGCGACCTGGTGGGAACATTAAGCGAGTATCGATTCGTTTGAACGACATTGAGGACGACGACGGCGATATCAACGACGATCCGTGGACGTTTGGCGAAGAAGAGATGATATTGAACGAAGAAGCCGTCCCGAAAGTCATCGGGAATCCTCTGTTGAAACTTGACGACGCCATCCTTCTTCCGTTTTGGAGAGAACATCCGCGTGCAGATGCCAAGTGCCAGCCTCGGAAAGCTTCCGATTACGCCTCCGTGTTACACTCGTTAGACAACGGCTACACGTTCCACGAAACACACGCGAAAATCGAACACAGAAAGAATAAAATGAAGGATGGCAAACCGGATTGGCTCATCGAAGGGTCCATCGTCGGCCCGTTACGAGACGGTCGACTAGCGCAGTTCTTTCGAACGAGCCGAGGTGCGATATACGTTTCTCATTCCACGGACAACGGCGAAAGTTGGGATACTCCACACGCGACCCCGTTACAAAACCCAAACTCGAAAGTCTCTGCGGTGCTTCTTCCAAACGGCGTCGTCGTCGTCTGCCACAACGCGCACGCGTTCATGAAACACCCAAGAATAGGTGTCACTCGAGGCAAACTCGCTTTATCTGTCTCCACGGACGATGGTAAAACGTGGAAGGAAGCTGTTTTGTTCATAGAGGACACCTTAGAACCCGGGAAACACATCCATTATCCAACCATGGTCATCGACGGATGCGACCTACGAATATCCTACTCCGTTTCGGGGGAGGGCGTGAAGTTAGCCACGGTCAAAGATTGGGTCTCATTGCACGAAGTCGGTGGCGATAGTATCGACGAACAGAGAGTCGTGTATTAGATAGAAAATTTAGCTACTATGTAATTGTAGATGAACAGATCTTAGCAGAAGAATTGATCCTTCGCACGAGGAAACAAGGAAACCCTCCTCCCCTTTTTAATTTTTTCTCGAGGAAAGGGCAACAAAAGACGACTACATTCTGCACAAAATTGTTTGTGATACACCTCCCTTTGTAAAAAGAAAAGCTTGTTTGTTGCAGAAGGTACGCCTCCCGTCGCGTCAGAGGCGCGCGAAAATCCTCGTGCGATGCGTTCGTTTTGCGTGGCATTTGAGCGAAAGAGAGAGAGAGAAAGAGAGAAAGAGAAAGAAGAGAAGGAAAGAGAGGGAAAATGAGAGGCCCGATCGAGAGAATTTCCCGAAGCCATTCTTTTTATCTTTCTCTTAGCGCGTCTTTGATCTATGAATCGGAACGAAAAGCAGACGCAGATCGCGCACGCGTCACGCAAGCATGTATGCGTGTATGCTTCTTCCTGTGAGGAACCGTTATTATCAACTTTCGTTCTACCGAAGTAAAACTGTTCTTCGTCGAACGGTTTTTGGGGAGTAACAATCACCTTGGAGAACTGAGGAAAGAGGTGCATACGTATAGATGTCTGTGTGTTTACGTTCGCGTGAGTTGTTGGCTATATTTGCGTTGCGAATGATAGGTGGAAGGTCTAAGGGAGAGATGAGCGTTCGATGGATGTCTTTGCTCTCTTTTTGTTCTCTCTCTCTCTCTTTCTCTCTCTCTCTCTTTTCTCCCTCCTCT
>VIAV01000045.1:0-21131 GCA_009618065.1 Bathycoccus sp. SAG4 | reverse complement strand
GATCAGCATGCTACGGTGAATTTGTATCTAAGCCTTGTACACACCGCCCGTCACATAATGGGAGCGGGACTTACACAAAGCATATTAAATAACATTTGGACAGATTTTAATACGTTTTTTTCTGCCTTTGTTTATTTAATACGTTACTGTAGGTACTGTGACTGATATGAAGTCGTAACAAGGTAGCCGTAGGGGAACCTGCGGCTGGAAGGACTCCTTTTCTGTACATTAATACTAGAATATATAAAAACATATGAGTTTGATCCTGGCTCAGAATGAACGCTTGCGATAGGCTTAACACATGCAAGTTGAACGTGTAAAACACGTAGCGAACGGGTGCGTAACATGTGGGAATCTACCCATACATAAAGGTAAATCCTTTTTAAAAGATCTGTGATCGTGTATGGATGAGCCCGCACAAGATTAGATAGTTGGTGTGGGAAGGGCGCACCAAGTCGAGGATCTTTAGCTGATCTTAGCGGATGATCAGCCACACTGGGACTGAGACACGGCCCAGGCTCCCATGGGAGACAGCAGTGAGGAATCTTGGACAATGCACGAAAGTGTGATCCAGCTATATCGCGTGGACGAAGAAGGGTATTTTGCTTGTAAAGTCCTTTCAGCAATAAACATGTTTTTACATGGAGCCATAATGACAGCTCTTGCAGAAGAAGCCCCGGCTAATTTCTGTGCCAGCAGCCGCGGTAATACAGAGGGGGCAAGTGTTATTCGGAATAATTGGGCGTAAATGGCGTGTAGGTTGTGCTTCGCTGTTATCGGTTAAATTCCCATCGATATGGTGGGTAAGGCTGATAGAACGGTTGTACTAGAGAGTGAGAGAGGATACGGGAATTTCGAGTGGAGAAGTTAAATTCTTAGATATTCGAAGGAAGGCCAACTGCGAAGGCACATATCTGGCTCATTTCTGACACTGAGGCGCGAAGGCGTGGGGAGCGAAGCCGATTAGATACCGGCGTAGTCCACGCAGTCAACGATGCTGCATTCCTCTTTGGAAAGCAAAAAAACTATTTTTTTATGGGCATATCAAAATGCCCATAAAAATTTGTTTGTATTCATTTTATTTTAGAATGTCAGGCACTGAAAGATTGTGTCCTGGCGAGGTAGCTCAGTTGGTTAGAGCGCAGGATTCATAATCCTGTTGTCGGCAGTTCAAGTCTGCCTCTCGTCAAACAAAAGCCGTATTTTGTGGATGCCTTAGGTTCATATGCACAATGGGCGCTTTACGATGCGAAACGTTGTATCTGAGACATCATTCTGACAGGTACAAATCCCCACAGTGGTAAACCACATTATTTTGACACGAGGAGAACTGAAACATCTAAATATCCTCTAGGAAAAGAAATCAACCGAGATTCCGTTAGTATTGGCGAAAGAACGCGGACAAGGCATATGTTTATGAAATTGAAAAACATGTTGGAATACATAGACCAGAGAAGGTAAAAGTCCTGTATTATGCCTTTCATAATCATGAAGAGTAGAACGTTAAACTGTTTGAAAATAGGAGAACCACCTTCTAAGCCTACATATGCATATGAGACCGATAGTGAACAAGTACTGTGAAGGAAAGGTGAAAAGAACCCTCTTGTATAGGGAGTGAAAAGATCTGAAACAAAATACATACAATCAATCGATATATTAAAAAAATGTATCGGTGTACCTTTTGCATAATGGGTCAGCGACTAAATGTGTGCAGCTTGCTTAAGCAAAGATGTGGAGGCAAAGCAAAAGCGAGTAGGTTTTCCTGCGTTTGTTGCATGCATTTGACCCGAAACTAAGTGATCTCGTTTTGAGCAGGTTGAAGAAAGCGTAAAGTCTTTTGGAGGACCGAACCGACGTCTGTAGCAATAGGCGCGGATGACTTGATACGAGGGGTGAAAGGCCAATCAAACTTAGAAATAGCTGGTTCTTCGCGAAATTTATTGAGGTAAAGCGTCTATTAAATCTTTCTGGGGGTAGAGCACTTATTGAGCTATGGGGGTCCAAAACCTTACTGCTCTCAAGAAAACTCCGAATACCAGTAAAGTATAATAGGCAGACAGACAAGCAGTGCTAAGGTTGCTTGTCGAAAGGGAAACAGCCCAGCCTGGCCGCTAAGGTCCCAAAGCATTCTGTGAGTGGGAAAAGATGTGATACAACAATGACAACTAGGAGGTTGGCTTGGAAGCAGCCATTCTATCATGAAAGCGTAATAGCTCACTAGTCGAGTTGTGTTGCGCTGAAAATGTATCGGGGCTGAACAGAATCACCGAAGCGCCAGTTTTTAGGTAGCGAAGCGTTTTGTGCGCCAATGAACACATATCGTAAGATGTGTGGAAGGTCTCAAAAGTGACTATGCTGACATGAGTAACGAAAAATCATGTAAAGCCATGATCGCCGTAAGTTCAAGGGTTTCTGCTAACTGGGAATCAGTGCAGAGTTAAGTTCGGTCCCTAAGAGTTTGTATACACTTATACGCTTGATGGAGGACGTTTATGCAAGACGGCTATTTAATACACAAATACTGCAAAATGGATACGGTGTATGTGTGTTATAGTCCAGGAAAAAAGCATTAATGCAAGACCGTACCCGAAACCGACACAGGTGAACGAGTCGAGTAGACTCAGGCGTTGAGTGAACCATATTGAAGGAACTCGGCAAAATAATCCCGTACCTTAGGAAGAAGGGATACCGAAAGGTGACACAAAAATGGGGGTGACGACTTTTTACTAAAAAATTAGGACTCTGCAAAATGGTAACATGCTGTATAGGGTCTGACGTCTGCCCGGTGCTAGAAGTCTAAAAGGCGCATTGCAAGATGCAAATGGAAAGCCTAGTAAACGGCGGTTGTAACTATAACAATCATAAAGTAGCGAAATTCATTGCCAGCTAATTCCTGGCCTGCATGAAAGACGTAACGATTGCCCTACTGTCTCCAGTATGGACTCAGTGAAATTGAATTCTCCGTGCAGATGCGGAGTACGTGCCCCAAGACGAGAAGACCCTGTGCATCTTTACTGTACATTTGCATTGATAAAACGATGAGCATGCGTAGGATAGGTGGGAGTACATACATCCTTGAAATACCACCCTTGCCATGGGTTTTGTCTTACACCAAATTTGGTGCACAATGCATGTGAGGCAGTTTGACTGGGGCGGTCGCCTCCTAAAAGGTAACGGAGGCGTGCGAAGGTAAACTCAATGCAAGACGGAAACTTGCTGAAGAGCGTAATGGTATATGTTTGCCTGACTGTAAGATGTACACATCAAACAGAGACGAAAGTCGGCCATAATGATCCACAAGTGCCGCGTGGAAGGGCTTGTGCTTAACGAATCAAAGATACGCCAGTGATAACAGGCTGATAATTCCCAAGAGTCCTTATCGACGGAATTGTTTGGCACCTCGATGTTGACTGATCATATCCTGGGGCTGACGAAGGTCCCAAGGGTTCGGCTGTTCGCCGAATAAAATGGTACCTGAGTTGAGTTTAGAACGTCGTGAGACAGTTTGGATTCTACCTGGGGTGCGCGTAAAAGAATTGTGAAAACCACGTCCTTGTACGAGAGGACCGGACGTGTACAACCACTGGTCGAGTAATTGTTTTGCCGAAAGCATTGTTACCAGGCTACGTTGTGACAGGAAAAGAACTGAAAGCATCTCAAGTTCGAAACTTTTTCGAGACAAATTCTTTAAAATGTCGTGAAAGATTATCACGTTAATAGCCGAGCTGTCTATACCATGAAAATGAGTAATGCATGCTCGGACTAATCTTTTTTATTTAATTCCAATACAAAGAGTAGTTTTAAGTAAAGACCCAATATAAGTCTTTATTTAAAATTACTCTTTTCTTTCTTTTATTGAACATTATTATAATAAAATTAAACTAAATTATGTTTAAAATTAAGAAAAGAAAATTAATTCTTTTTTATACTCAAACATATTATACCTTTAACTTCGTTTATTTTTAACAGTATCCGAATCGTTATTTATATTTTATAATACATTTTAAAAAGAACAAAAAATATGCGCCGTCTTTCTATTTTAAAACAACCGTTATTAGCAACTGTTAATGATCATTTAATCGATTATCCAACTCCAAGTAATTTAAGTTATTGGTGGGGTTTCGGTTCACTTGCCGGTATTTGTTTAATTGTACAAATTGCAACAGGAATTTTTCTAGCAATGCATTATACACCACATGTTGATTTAGCATTTGTCAGTGTTGAGCATATTATGCGTGATGTAAATGGTGGGTGGTTTTTACGTTATATGCATGCAAATGGTGCTAGTATGTTTTTTATTGTTGTTTATTTACATCTTTTCCGTGGACTTTATTATGGAAGCTATGCAAGTCCTCGTGAACTTGTATGGATTGTTGGTGTAGTAATTTTACTTTTAATGATTCTTACAGCTTTTATTGGATATGTATTACCTTGGGGTCAAATGTCTTTTTGGGGAGCTACAGTAATTACATCATTAGCCTCGGCTATTCCAGTTGTTGGTATGGATATTACATATTGGCTTTGGGGTGGTTTTAGTGTTGATAATGCTACATTAAATCGTTTTTTTAGTCTTCATTATTTACTTCCATTTATTATTGCAGGTGCAAGTATTGTTCATATTGCAGCATTACATCAGTATGGTTCAAATAATCCACTTGGATGTTTAGCGACAGTGGACAAAGTATCATTTTACCCTTACTTTTTCTTAAAAGATCTTGTAGGTTGGGTATGTTTTGCCATTTTCTTTTCATTTTTTATTTATTTTGCTCCAAATGCTCTTGGACACCCGGATAACTATATTCCAGCTAATCCAATGTCAACACCAGCTCATATTGTACCAGAATGGTACTTTCTTCCTGTTTATGCTATTTTACGTAGTATTCCAAATAAACTTGCAGGTGTAGCAGCTATTGGTCTTGTATTTGTGTCTTTATTATTATTACCTTTTATTAATACATCACACATTCGCAGTTCAAGTTTTAGACCTTTATACAGAAAACTTTTCTGGTTATTTGTTGCAGATTGTCTTTTATTAGGTTGGATTGGTTGCCAGCCCGTTGAAGATCCATATGTATTCATTGGTCAAGCTGCTTCAGTTTATTTTTTTGTTTATTTCCTAGTATGTATTCCTTTCTTAGGTAAATTTGAAAAAGCTCTTTTACACTATACCCCGCATACATCATAAACTTTTTTAGTATCTACCCTTTTAAAGGGTAGATATTAGAATATAATAAATTAATTTTCTATATGCCTACAACTAATCAACTTCTTTTAGGAGCACAGCAGCGTCTTCCAAAAAAACGTATGCGCGATAAAAAAACACCGGCGTTACAAGGTAGCCCTCAAAAACGTGGAGTTTGTTTACGTGTTTATACAAAGACCCCTAAAAAACCAAACTCAGCTATTAGAAAGATTGCAAAAATTAGGTTAAGTAATAAACGTGAAATTATTGCATACATTCCAGGAGAAGGGCATAATTTACAAGAGCATTCTGTTGTACTCGTCCGTGGAGGTCGTGTTAAAGATATGCCTGGTATAAAATATAAAGTAGTTCGCGGTGTTTTAGATTCTCAAGGATTAAAACAACGTACTCAAGCCAGATCAAAATATGGCACAAAAAAACCAACACGCTTATAAAACAACAATATACTAAAACTTTACATTCTTTAGACATTTTAACATCTCCAATTTATGTGTATGAAGAAATGGTTAATGAAGAAACACCTTTATTAGCAAAATTTACAAATTTTTTAACAAAAAAAGGACAAAAAGCAAAAGCAGGACGTATTATAAAGAAAGTTTTTAAAATATTACAAAACCTTCAGCCTCTTGTTAAAAATCATCCTTTAATGGTTATTCAAAAAGCTTTGCATCATGTTAAACCTTCTTTTGAACTTAGAAAAGCTCGTATAGGTGGGAGTACACAATTTATTCCTGCAGCTCTTCCTTTACATAAACAAGAAAATAAAGCAATACGTACACTTATTTTAAATGCTTCAATTAAACAAAAGAAAAATTCTAATACGCAAAAACATAATGATATGTATTCTTTTGCATATTTTTTAGCGATGGAAATTTATGAAGCACATAAAAATGAAGGGGCTTCTTGCCAAACAAAAAATACTGTGCATAAACAAGCTGAAAATAATCGAAATTATATCAGAAAACGTTGGTGGTAAAACACCACCCATCCAGATGGATGGGTTATTTGGAGTATAGCCAAGTGGAAAGGCATCGGTTTTTGATATCGACATGCAAAGGTTCGAACCCTTTTACTCCAGTAATTTAAATTAAGAACTATTTCGTATCTTTACTAAAATATGGCATAAAAAATGAAAAAAAGCTTTTGAATTTACATTTACCGGTATTGGATATTCAATTTCTACATTTGGTGAATAAGAATCTACGCAAGATACAACAGGTATTTTAAGTCTTTTTGCTTCATCGATAATATGTTTATGAGCTGTTGTAGCTTGTAATAAAACTAAAACATCAGGTGACGAAGTCATTTTTTGAATACCTTCAAAACGTTTTTTTGCTTTTGAATACTTTGGAAAAGCTACTGCATTGTTTGTAAGTAAAGTTGCAATAAATGTTTCAAATTTTTGAAAAGCATGTACAGAATATTTTAATTGTTGCCAATTTGTTAAAAGCCCGCCAATCCAATGCTCATTAACATAAGGAAGTTTAGCAAGTAAAGCAGTTTTTTTAACTAATGGTCCAAAAAGTGGGTTTGTATTGACTAATAAAATAGTTCCTTTTTCTTTATGAACATGTTGAATAAAATTTAAAGCTTTCTGTGTAGCAATTAATGTTTCTTCGATATTAAAAAACGGTACACGGTCTCGGAAACCTAAAACATAAGGAAACATCCAAGAATTTATTTCAACAGCTCCAATATGTGATTGCATTTGTTGAAACTGTTTTATTTTTTGTTGATTAATCATAAAAAATTTATTTTTTATTCATATCTTTAAAGATATGTTTAATTTTAAAATTATGTTTCGGTAGCTCAGTTGGTTAGAGCAAAGGACTGAAAATCCTTGTGTCAGTGGTTCAAATCCACTTCGGAACATTTTACCTTTAATTTAAGGTGTAGCAAAAGAACTTTAATATGTATCTTTTACTGATTTGTCTTCCACTTTTAAGTTTTTTACTTGCTTGTGGTTTTGGCCGTTTTTTTGGTATAAGAGGAACACCGATTCTTACAACATTTTGTGTTGCATGTACATCAGCACTTTCTCTTGTTGCTTTTTACGAAGTAGGAATTTGTGGCAGCCCTTGTATTATACATTTTGCTCCTTGGTTCCATTCTGAACTCTTTGATGCTTCATGGGGATTTTTATTTGATAGTCTTACTGTAGTTATGTTAGTTGTAGTAACTGTTGTAAGTACCTTGGTACATATGTATTCTATTGCCTATATGGGACAAGACCCACATTTACCCCGTTTTATGTCTTACTTATCTATTTTTACATTTTTTATGTTAATGCTTGTAACTGCAGATAACTTTATTCAAATGTTTTTTGGGTGGGAAGGTGTTGGTGTAGCTTCGTATTTACTTATTAATTTTTGGTACACACGTGTTCAAGCTAATAAATCAGCAATAAAAGCGATGCTCGTAAATCGAGTTGGAGATTTTGGATTAGCATTAGGTATTATGGGTATTTTTGCTCTTTGTAAAAGTGTTCATTTTCATACTGTATTTGCCTGTGCTGGCCAACTTGCGCATGAATCTTTTTTCTTTTTTAATATGGAAACTCATGCGTTAACTATTGTTTGTCTTTTATTATTTGTCGGAGCAGTCGGTAAATCTGCCCAACTCGGGTTACATACTTGGCTTCCCGATGCTATGGAAGGTCCAACACCTGTATCAGCACTTATTCATGCTGCAACCATGGTAACAGCTGGAGTGTTTATGATTGCTCGTTGTTCTCCGGTTTTTGAATATGCCCCTAGTGCATTACTTGTTGTTACTGTAGTTGGTGCTATGACTTCGTTTTTCGCTGCGACAACTGGTGTTGTTCAAAATGATTTAAAACGTGTTATTGCTTATTCGACATGTAGTCAATTAGGTTATATGGTTTTTGCTTGTGGTCTTTCTCAATATGCTGTTGGTGTATTTCATTTAATGAATCATGCATTTTTTAAAGCTTTGCTTTTTTTAAGTGCTGGATCAGTTATTCACGCTTTAGCAGATGAACAAGATATGCGAAAAATGGGAGGGGTTGTTAAACTGTTACCTTTTACGTATGCTATGATGTTTATTGGATCATTAGCTTTAATCGGATTCCCGTTTTTAACTGGTTTTTATTCTAAAGATGTTATTTTAGAAGTTGCATATGCTAAATACACAGTAGGTGGTAATTTTGCTTATTGGTTAGGAGTGTTATCTGCACTTTTTACTTCTTATTATTCATTTCGTCTTTTATTTCTTACTTTTTTAGGTCCTATAAATGCCTTTAAATCTAATTTACAAAATGTCCACGAAGCTCCTCAATTAATGGCTTGGCCATTAATTTTACTTGCATTCGGAAGTATTTTTGTGGGTTATATGGGTAAAGATATGATGATTGGATTAGGAACACCTTTTTGGAATAATGCTATTTTTACATTGCCAACACATACTATTATTTTAGAATCAGAATATATTCCTCAATCCGTTAAATTTATTCCAATTATTTTTAGTGTTCTTGGAGCTTTTTTTGCTTTAAACATTAATATTGTTGGTAGTACTTTTGCTTACATGTTAAAAACAAGTACAATTGGACGAAAAGCATATATTTTTCTTAATAAGCGTTGGCTTTTTGATAAGGTTTATAATGATTTTGTAGCTTCAAAAGCATTATCTTTCGGTTATCATATTTCGTTTAAAACAGTTGATAAAGGGTTTATTGAGATATTAGGACCAACCGGTTTGATGCATATTTGTACAAACGCTATACAACAGTTAAGAACACTGCAAAGTGGTTATATTTACCATTATGCTCTTCTTATGCTTTGTGGTGCAAGCTTATGTGTAGCTCTTGTAAGTCTTTGGGACTTTTTTTCTCCGTGGGTAGATCCACGTTTATATGGTATTTTTGTGGTAAGTTTTATTTTTTATCATCAAACTAAAAACCAATAAAGCATATGTTATGGGGTATTAAAATGCCCCATAATATAGTCTGAAAAAACGTGTAGCATTATGTTTCAACTTCTTAACTTTTTACTGATCTGTCCACTTATTGGGGCACTTGTAATTGCTTTTACTCCATCATGGAATGTACGCTTTATTAAGACATATGCTCTTTTTATTAGTATTACAAACTTTATTGCATCTCTAAGTGTATGGCTTTTATTTGATACATCGACAGCTAAATTTCAGTTTGTTGATCGTATTGCCTGGTTACCATTCTTGAACATGAATGTTTATATAGGTATTGATGGTATTTCACTTTTTTTCATTATCTTAACAACTTTTCTTGTTCCTGTATGTTTACTTGTTGGATGGACAAATATTACAAAGCATGTAAAAGAGTATTGTATAGCATTTCTTATTTTAGAAACTTGTATGCTCGCTGTTTTTTGTATGCTTGATCTGTTACTTTTTTATGTATTTTTTGAAAGTGTCCTTTTACCAATGTTTTTAATTATTGGTGTTTGGGGTTCAAGAGAACGCAAAATCCGAGCAGCTTACCAATTCTTTTTATATACATTAATTGGTTCTGTTTTAATGCTACTTGCTTTATTACTAATTTATTTCCAAGTTGGGACAACTGATTTACAGGTTTTATTTGTATCTGAATTTAGTGAACGCCGACAACTTCTTTTATGGTTAGCTTTTTTTGCTTCATTCGCAGTAAAAGTACCAATGGTACCCATGCATATTTGGCTTCCAGAGGCGCATGTTGAAGCACCAACAGCTGGTTCTGTAATTCTTGCTGGTATTTTATTAAAACTTGGAACATACGGATTTTTACGATTTTCTATTCCACTTTTCCCTGAGGCATCATTATATTTCACTCCACTTATTTATACAATGAGTATAATTGGAATTATTTATGCTTCATTAACAACTTTACGTCAAATTGATTTAAAAAAAATTATTGCGTATTCATCAGTTGCTCACATGGGATTTGTAACTATTGGATTATTTAGCTTAAATGTACAAGGAATTGAGGGAGCTTTATTACTTATGTTAAGTCACGGTTTTGTAGCTTCTGCATTATTTCTTTGTATTGGTACATTATATGATCGAACTCATACTCGTTTAATTCAATATTATGGAGGATTAGTTCATGTAATGCCTTTATTTTCATTTTTTTTCTTCGTGTTTACTATGGGTAATCTAAGTTTACCAGGAACAAGTAGTTTTATTGGTGAATTTTTAATTTTAGTTGGAACGTTCCAAACTAATACATGGATTGCAACCTTAGCTGCAACAGGAATGATTTTAGGTGGAGCTTACTCAATTTGGTTATATAATCGTGTTGTATTCGGAAGTTTAAAGCCTTTATATATTGCAATGTGTTCTGATGTAAACCGAAGAGAATTCTGGTTATTTTTACCTTTTGTAATAGCTATTGTATGGATGGGTGTATATCCTGATGTATTTCTGGACCCTATGCATATTTCAGTTGCAAATGTAATTCAACATAAAGCATTTATGTAATTAAGTGTATACGTTATTAAACGTATACACAAGAAAAAATAATTATTGTATGCAATTTATTAATCTTTTTGAAAATGATTTTTATGCATTATTCCCAGAACTCTTTTTAACGTGTGCTGCACTTTTACTATTAGTGTTTGGTGTTATTTGGAGTACCTCGAAAGCTTCAGGTTATCCCATTTTAGTACATACTGTTGCTTGGTTAAGTGTATGGAGTATTGTTTGTGCACTTGGCTTAACTTTACATATGCCATTTTCTATTATGGTGTGTTTTTATAATACATTTGTAATAGATGAACTTACTTTTCTTTTAAAAGTTATGGTTTTATGTAGTACGGGAGCGGCTTTATTAATGTCGATGGATTATTTAAAAACTTCATCATTAAATGTATTTGAATACAGTATTTTAGTACTTCTTTCTTGTATTAGTATGCTTCTTTTAGTATCTTCGTATGATTTTATCTCGATGTACTTAGCTATTGAAATGCAAAGTTTATGTTTTTATGTACTAGCAGCATCAAAGCGTAATTCAGAATTTTCAACTGAAGCAGGTTTAAAATATTTTTTACTTGGTGCTTTTTCATCTGGTATTCTTTTATTTGGATGTTCACTTGTTTATGGAAGTACTGGGATCACAAACTTTGAAGATTTAGCAAAATGTTTCGCTGGTATTTCTCATACAGAGCCATCATTAATACATGTTGGTATGTGTTTGTTAAGTATTGGTTTTTTATTTAAATTAACAGCAGCACCTTTTCATTTCTGGGCACCAGATGTGTACGAAGGAGCCCCAACTTCAGTGACTGCGTTTTTTGCCATGACACCTAAAATTGCTTTATTAGGGGTTTTTATTCGTCTCCTTTTATGTAGTTTTTATGATTTTCTTTTTGCTTGGCAATATGTTTTATTTTTTTGTAGTGTATCCTCTCTTTTAATTGGATCGTTTGGTGCACTTGCGCAAAAAAAAATAAAACGATTACTTGTATATAGTTCTATTGGCCATGTTGGATACCTTTTAATGGGTCTTTGTTGTGGAACAGTAGAAGGTTTACATGCAGTTCTTTTATACCTAGTTCTTTATGTGTTTATGACAATTAATATTTTTGCTATTATTCTTTCAAGTATTGATCACGCAAAAACTAATCGAGTTAAATATATTCAAGATTTAGGTTTTCTTGGACAAACCCATCCTGTTTTAGCAGTCACACTTAGTGCAACTCTTTTTTCAATGGCAGGAATTCCACCATTAGCAGGTTTTTGTAGTAAATTTTATCTTTTTTTTGCTGCAATGAGTTCATCATTATATAGTTTAGCTATTCTTGGTGTATTAACTAGTGTAGTTAGTTGTTTTTATTACATTCGTTTAATTAAAATTATGTACTTTGAACAACCTTCATATGTTAACACCTTTTCAGCAATGGATCAAGAAAAAGCTACATTAATTGGACTAACTAGTGTTTTTATTGTGTTTTTTTTCCTTTGTCCGCAAAGTTTATTTTTATGGACTTATAAAGTCGCTTATGCGTTTTTAGGTTAATTGTTCCATGCATGGCGTATACGCCATGCATGTATAGTTTAGTTTCCACCCCACCAATAAATTGCAACAAAAAGAAATAACCATACAACGTCCACAAAATGCCAGTACCAAGCAGCTGCTTCAAAACCAAAATGGTGATTAACAGTAAAATGATTTTTATAAACACGCACAAGACATACTAATAAAAAAATTGTACCAACAAATACATGGAAACCATGAAAACCTGTTGCAAGGAAAAAGGTTGATCCGTAAACTCCATCAGAAATGGTAAAAGGTGCTTCAATATATTCCATTACCTGAAATCCTGTAAATACAGAAGCTAGTAAAATTGTAACTAAAAGACTAAGCATAGCTTGACTTCTCTGACCAGCTAAAATAGCATGGTGAGCCCAAGTAACTGAAGCTCCTGAAGTTAGTAAAATTACTGTGTTTAAAAAAGGAATTTCCCAAGGATTTAAAACTTCAATTCCTTTTGGTGGCCACATTGCACCAATTTCAATTGTTGGCGCTAAACTAGAATGAAAAAAAGCCCAGAAAAATGCGAAAAAAAACATAATTTCTGAAACAATAAAAAGAATCATTCCATAACGTAACCCATATTGTACAGTACGTGTATGATGTCCTTGAAAGGTTGACTCACGAATAACATCACGCCACCAAACGTACATTGTATAAAGAATCATAGAAAAACCAAGAGAAGAAAGAAGTTCTCCTCCATGGTAACCGTGCATATACATAACCATACCGACAGTTGTGCAAAGAGCCCCAAGAGAAGCAAAAATCGGCCATGGGCTAGTATCTACAAGATGAAAAGGATGTTTTTGAACATTTAGGCCCATAATTTTTTCCTATTTTTTTTTTGTATAACTAAAATAAACTTGGAATTTTTTATAATTCTTCAAGTTTATTTGAAATCCATGAGATATACTCATCTAAAGAAACGCCTTCAACAACAATTGGCATAAAACCGTGATTTGCACCACAAATTTCACTACATTGTCCATAAAAAACACCTTCACGCTGAAGAAAAAAAGATGTTTGGTTTAAACGTCCAGGAACTGCATCACACTTGACACCTAAAGAAGGTACTGCCCAACTGTGAAGTACATCTGCAGCTGTTACAATAACACGTACATGTGTTTGAACTGGTAAAACAACACGATTATCTACTTCAAGTAAACGTAATTGTCCTAAAGTTAAATCATCTTCAGGAATCATATAACTATCAAATACAATTGATGCTTCATCACTAGTACTATAATCAGATAATTCATATGTCCAATACCATTGATGACCAATAGCTTTTAATGTAATAGATGGATCGACAATCTCATCCATTGAATATAAAAGAGCAAATGAAGGTACAGCAATCACCATAAGAATAAGACTAGGAGTTACTGTCCAAGCAACTTCAATCACAGTTCCATGAATAATTTTTGATGGAACAGGATTCTTAGTCCAATGAAAATGCCAAAGAGTACGGCAAAGCATCCAAATTACAAATGTAAGGATAACTACCATAAAAAAACAGATATCGTGATGTAAATCTTGAATACCCTGTGCAATTGGCGTTGCAGGATCTTGAAATCCAATTTGCCAAGGAAGAGGCGCATCTAAAAAAACAAACGATGGGCATAAAAATGCCATAATAAAAAAAACCATTTGTGTCATATAAACTTTATGTTTTTTTGTTTCCAACATAGAGAAAAGACTCCCCAGGTTGGATTTGAACCAACGACCTAATGGTTAACAGCCATTCGCTCTAACCCCTGAGCTACTGAAGAATGCAAAACAAGGTGTAAAACTACACCTTGCAAGTTTATTAAATTGTTTTAATTTTTTGTAAAGTTTTAGAAAAATCACGAGTATTTTGTTCAAATACATCTTGTCTTTTAACAAAAACTCCTTTGTGCATAGTTAAAACAATTGATCCGATCATTGCAATTAATAAAATAATACTAGCACATAAGAAAAAAATTAAATAATAAGTATATACTACGTGACCAATTGTACTAATTGTAGTTGTTTGATCCATTGTTTGAGGCCATACAACATATTCTAAAGTATTTAAAGAGTTTACATCAGAATGCATAATTGTTTCGTATGATTGACAACGTTCTTTTAATTGAAGCCAATGAGTATTCCACTGAGACATTGCTGATAAAATATTCCACGGTTGTGATACAATCAACCATAAAAAATTATAAAAACTTAATAAAATAAAAATACTAAACATAAACCACTGCTCTGTTAATGGAAGAGCTAATTGTGTTTGATAAAAAATAACAGGTACAAGATCTTGTTCAAGTAAAAGAATAATTTCACCAAGAAAAAGAAGTCCAAAAACACCTCCAATTGGTAAATAACGTAAAATATTGTCATTAATTTCGGCAAGTTTTACATTTAACATCATTACTACAAATAAAAAAAGAACAGCAATTGCCCCTACATAAACAACAAGAAAAACCATTGCAAAAAAATCAAGGTTTAAAAGAAGTAATAGACCTGATACATTACAAAATACTAGAATCAAGAAAAGTACTGAGTATACTGGATTTTTTGCTCGAATTACCATGATACCTGAAAGTAATGCAAAACACGCAAAAACATAAAATAAAACTGAAAGCATAATTATTTTGCTTTTTTTTAATACTTGATCATTTTTTTTCCTTTTTGTTAAAGGAAAAATGAAAAAAAACACATCATTTTATGTTATTTTTTTCCCCATTAGAACAATTTACTATTATTTCATTAATTCCAATGCATATTGGTAACTTTTATTTTTCATTTACTAATTCATCACTTTTTATGTGCTTATCAACAGGACTTTTTATGCTTTTATGTATGCTTGTAACTGTTCGTGGAGGTACATTAATTCCAACACCTTGGCAATCATTTGTTGAAATGGTATATGAGTTTATTGTAAGTCTAGTGTCAGAACAAATTGGAGAAAAAGGAAAACAATATTTTCCTATGCTATTTACATTATTCGCATTCCTTTTATGTAGTAATTTAATTGGTATGATTCCATATAGTTTTACTACAACTAGTCATTTCGTTGTAACTTTTGGCTTATCTGTTTCAGTATTTATTGCTGTAACTATTATTGGATTCCAAATTCACGGATTACATTTTTTTAGTTTTTTATTACCTCCAGGGGCACCTTTAGCGTTAGCTCCTTTCTTGGTAGTTATTGAACTTGTATCATATGGTTTTCGTGCAATTAGTTTAGGTGTTCGACTTTTTGCAAATATGATGGCTGGTCATACATTAGTTAAAATTTTAAGTGGTTTTGCATGGAGTATGCTTTCATTAGGAGGTGTACTAAAATTAGCTGCAAGTATCCCATTTGCTGTTGTTTTTGCATTAATGTTTTTAGAAGTAGGTGTTGCTTGTTTACAAGCATACGTATTTACTATTTTAACATGTATTTATTTAAATGATGCAATTCATTTACACTAATTACTACCATAATTCTTTTTCTTTGCTCATTTAATTAAATGAGCAAAGAAAAATTTTTAAATGCGGAAATAGCTCAAGGGTAGAGTATAGCCTTGCCAAGGCTAGGGTTGAGGGTTCAAATCCCTTTTTCCGCTATTGGGCCTAAGTAGACTTGAACTACTCACCTTACGCTTATCAGGCGTACACTCTAACCAACTGAGCTATAGGCCCTTATACATGCTCGGAAAGACTCGAACTCTCAACTTCCGAATCCGTAGTTCGGCGCTCTATCCATTGAGCTACGAGCACTTTACAGGAGAAAAGGGATTCGAACCCTTAACCTTTGGTTTTGGAGACCACTGTTCTACCATTGGAACTACTCTCCTTAAGTCCCTTTCGTCTAGTGGTTAGGACATCGCTTTTTCATGGCGAAGACACGGGTTCAATTCCCGTAGGGGATAAAAAAAAAGAGTAGCTTTATGTTTTTATTTATTCTTAGCAGTATTGCAAAAATTTTAGGACTTGTAGTTCCTTTATTAGTAGCAGTAGCTTATTTAACATTAGCTGAACGTAAAGTAATGGCTTCAATGCAAAGACGTAAAGGTCCAAATGTTGTAGGTTTTTTTGGAATTCTACAACCACTTGCTGATGGATTAAAACTTCTTATCAAAGAGCCAGTTTTACCGAGTAGTGCTAATACAGTTGTATTTTTAGCAGCACCTGTAGTTACATTTTTATTAGCTTTAATTTCATGGGCTGTAATTCCTTTTGGTGAAGGAATGGTTTTATCCGATTTAGATATTGGAATGTTATACATTTTTGCTATCTCTTCACTTGGTGTTTATGGTGTAATTATGGCTGGTTGGTCAAGTAACTCAAAGTATGCTTTTTTAGGAGCTTTACGCTCAACTGCTCAAATGGTTTCTTATGAAGTTTCATTAGGTTTAATTATTATTACAGTTTTAATGTGTGTTGGTTCATTAAATTTATCTGAAATTGTTCTTGCTCAAGAAGAGGTTTGGTTTGCTGTACCTTTATTTCCTTTACTTTTATTGTTCTTTATTTCATGTTTAGCTGAAACAAATCGAGCACCTTTTGATCTTCCCGAAGCAGAGGCCGAGCTTGTAGCTGGCTATAATGTTGAATACTCTTCAATGGGTTTTGCATTATTTTTTCTTGGGGAATATGCAAATATGATTATGATGAGTGTATTATGTGTAATTCTTTTCCTTGGAGGATGGTTACCACCTTTATCATTAACTATCTTTTATTGGATCCCAGGGTCATTTTGGCTTGGTATAAAAACAATTTTCTTTTTGTTTTTATATATTTGGGTACGTGCTGCATTTCCAAGATATCGTTATGATCAACTTATGCGATTAGGTTGGAAAGTTTTTCTTCCTTTAGCACTTGCATGGGTTTTATTTGTTGCTGGTATTTTAGTTGCATTTGAACTTTTACCTTAATAAAAAATAAAGGTTTAATTTAAAAATATATTTGCATATCGTAATTTTAACGGTATGCAAAATAATTTTTAAATTTATGAGGCTAAAGGTATAATATGTTTGAGTATAAAAAAGAATTAATTTTCTTTTCTTAATTTTAAACATAATTTAGTTTAATTTTATTATAATAATGTTCAATAAAAGAAAGAAAAGAGTAATTTTAAATAAAGACTTATATTGGGTCTTTACTTAAAACTACTCTTTGTATTGGAATTAAATAAAAAAGATTAGTCCGAGCATGCATTACTCATTTTCATGGTATAGACAGCTCGGCTATTAACGTGATAATCTTTCACGACATTTTAA
Organism: Bathycoccus sp. SAG4; assembly: GCA_009618065.1. NCBI lineage: Eukaryota > Viridiplantae > Chlorophyta > Mamiellophyceae > Mamiellales > Bathycoccaceae > Bathycoccus > Bathycoccus sp. SAG4. The sequence continues at coordinate 3,688 of VIAV01000045.1, read as the reverse complement.
AGAATTTGTCTCGAAAAAAGTTTCGAACTTGAGATGCTTTCAGTTCTTTTCCTGTCACAACGTAGCCTGGTAACAATGCTTTCGGCAAAACAATTACTCGACCAGTGGTTGTACACGTCCGGTCCTCTCGTACAAGGACGTGGTTTTCACAATTCTTTTACGCGCACCCCAGGTAGAATCCAAACTGTCTCACGACGTTCTAAACTCAACTCAGGTCCCATTTTATTCGGCGAACAGCCGAACCCTTGGGACCTTCTTCAGCCCCAGGATATGATCAGTCAACATCGAGGTGCCAAACAATTCCGTCGATAAGGACTCTTGGGAATTATCAGCCTGTTATCCCTGGCGTATCTTTGATTCGTTAAGCACAAGCCCTTCCACGCGGCACTTGTGGATCATTATGGCCGACTTTCGTCTCTGTTTGATGTGTACATCTTACAGTCAGGCAAACATATACCATTACGCTCTTCAGCAAGTTTCCGTCTTGCATTGAGTTTACCTTCGCACGCCTCCGTTACCTTTTAGGAGGCGACCGCCCCAGTCAAACTGCCTCACATGCATTGTGCACCAAATTTGGTGTAAGACAAAACCCATGGCAAGGGTGGTATTTCAAGGATGTATGTACTCCCACCTATCCTACGCATGCTCATCGTTTTATCAATGCAAATGTACAGTAAAGATGCACAGGGTCTTCTCGTCTTGGGGCACGTACTCCGCATCTGCACGGAGAATTCAATTTCACTGAGTCCATACTGGAGACAGTAGGGCAATCGTTACGTCTTTCATGCAGGCCAGGAATTAGCTGGCAATGAATTTCGCTACTTTATGATTGTTATAGTTACAACCGCCGTTTACTAGGCTTTCCATTTGCATCTTGCAATGCGCCTTTTAGACTTCTAGCACCGGGCAGACGTCAGACCCTATACAGCATGTTACCATTTTGCAGAGTCCTAATTTTTTAGTAAAAAGTCGTCACCCCCATTTTTGTGTCACCTTTCGGTATCCCTTCTTCCTAAGGTACGGGATTATTTTGCCGAGTTCCTTCAATATGGTTCACTCAACGCCTGAGTCTACTCGACTCGTTCACCTGTGTCGGTTTCGGGTACGGTCTTGCATTAATGCTTTTTTCCTGGACTATAACACACATACACCGTATCCATTTTGCAGTATTTGTGTATTAAATAGCCGTCTTGCATAAACGTCCTCCATCAAGCGTATAAGTGTATACAAACTCTTAGGGACCGAACTTAACTCTGCACTGATTCCCAGTTAGCAGAAACCCTTGAACTTACGGCGATCATGGCTTTACATGATTTTTCGTTACTCATGTCAGCATAGTCACTTTTGAGACCTTCCACACATCTTACGATATGTGTTCATTGGCGCACAAAACGCTTCGCTACCTAAAAACTGGCGCTTCGGTGATTCTGTTCAGCCCCGATACATTTTCAGCGCAACACAACTCGACTAGTGAGCTATTACGCTTTCATGATAGAATGGCTGCTTCCAAGCCAACCTCCTAGTTGTCATTGTTGTATCACATCTTTTCCCACTCACAGAATGCTTTGGGACCTTAGCGGCCAGGCTGGGCTGTTTCCCTTTCGACAAGCAACCTTAGCACTGCTTGTCTGTCTGCCTATTATACTTTACTGGTATTCGGAGTTTTCTTGAGAGCAGTAAGGTTTTGGACCCCCATAGCTCAATAAGTGCTCTACCCCCAGAAAGATTTAATAGACGCTTTACCTCAATAAATTTCGCGAAGAACCAGCTATTTCTAAGTTTGATTGGCCTTTCACCCCTCGTATCAAGTCATCCGCGCCTATTGCTACAGACGTCGGTTCGGTCCTCCAAAAGACTTTACGCTTTCTTCAACCTGCTCAAAACGAGATCACTTAGTTTCGGGTCAAATGCATGCAACAAACGCAGGAAAACCTACTCGCTTTTGCTTTGCCTCCACATCTTTGCTTAAGCAAGCTGCACACATTTAGTCGCTGACCCATTATGCAAAAGGTACACCGATACATTTTTTTAATATATCGATTGATTGTATGTATTTTGTTTCAGATCTTTTCACTCCCTATACAAGAGGGTTCTTTTCACCTTTCCTTCACAGTACTTGTTCACTATCGGTCTCATATGCATATGTAGGCTTAGAAGGTGGTTCTCCTATTTTCAAACAGTTTAACGTTCTACTCTTCATGATTATGAAAGGCATAATACAGGACTTTTACCTTCTCTGGTCTATGTATTCCAACATGTTTTTCAATTTCATAAACATATGCCTTGTCCGCGTTCTTTCGCCAATACTAACGGAATCTCGGTTGATTTCTTTTCCTAGAGGATATTTAGATGTTTCAGTTCTCCTCGTGTCAAAATAATGTGGTTTACCACTGTGGGGATTTGTACCTGTCAGAATGATGTCTCAGATACAACGTTTCGCATCGTAAAGCGCCCATTGTGCATATGAACCTAAGGCATCCACAAAATACGGCTTTTGTTTGACGAGAGGCAGACTTGAACTGCCGACAACAGGATTATGAATCCTGCGCTCTAACCAACTGAGCTACCTCGCCAGGACACAATCTTTCAGTGCCTGACATTCTAAAATAAAATGAATACAAACAAATTTTTATGGGCATTTTGATATGCCCATAAAAAAATAGTTTTTTTGCTTTCCAAAGAGGAATGCAGCATCGTTGACTGCGTGGACTACGCCGGTATCTAATCGGCTTCGCTCCCCACGCCTTCGCGCCTCAGTGTCAGAAATGAGCCAGATATGTGCCTTCGCAGTTGGCCTTCCTTCGAATATCTAAGAATTTAACTTCTCCACTCGAAATTCCCGTATCCTCTCTCACTCTCTAGTACAACCGTTCTATCAGCCTTACCCACCATATCGATGGGAATTTAACCGATAACAGCGAAGCACAACCTACACGCCATTTACGCCCAATTATTCCGAATAACACTTGCCCTATCTGTATTACCGCGGCTGGTGGCACAGAAATTAGCCGGGGCTTCTTCTGCAAGAGCTGTCATTATGGCTCCATGTAAAAACATGTTTATTGCTGAAAGGACTTTACAAGCAAAATACCCTTCTTCGTCCACGCGATATAGCTGGATCACACTTTCGTGCATTGTCCAAGATTCCTCACTGCTGTCTCCCATGGGAGCCTGGGCCGTGTCTCAGTCCCAGTGTGGCTGATCATCCGCTAAGATCAGCTAAAGATCCTCGACTTGGTGCGCCCTTCCCACACCAACTATCTAATCTTGTGCGGGCTCATCCATACACGATCACAGATCTTTTAAAAAGGATTTACCTTTATGTATGGGTAGATTCCCACATGTTACGCACCCGTTCGCTACGTGTTTTACACGTTCAACTTGCATGTGTTAAGCCTATCGCAAGCGTTCATTCTGAGCCAGGATCAAACTCATATGTTTTTATATATTCTAGTATTAATGTACAGAAAAGGAGTCCTTCCAGCCGCAGGTTCCCCTACGGCTACCTTGTTACGACTTCATATCAGTCACAGTACCTACAGTAACGTATTAAATAAACAAAGGCAGAAAAAAACGTATTAAAATCTGTCCAAATGTTATTTAATATGCTTTGTGTAAGTCCCGCTCCCATTATGTGACGGGCGGTGTGTACAAGGCTTAGATACAAATTCACCGTAGCATGCTGATC
>VIAV01000044.1:0-21313 GCA_009618065.1 Bathycoccus sp. SAG4 | reverse complement strand
TAAAAAGCCGCCGCCACCGGATGTTTTGTCGCCGTCGTTCTCGTCATCAGTGGTATTCCTTTTTTCGCTAACCTTTTCCACCGAATTGCCCGGCTTAAAGACGACGGTTTCGTTTTCTTTTTTTGCATCGTCAGCATTCGATGCCGTCGTCGTCGTCGTCGCCGCCGCCGTCGCCGGTTTCTTCTCTTTCTTTCCGCCGCCAAGCAAAGAGGATAGCACTGATGACGAGAACGACGGCGACAAAACATCCGGTGGCGGCGGCTTTTTAGTTTCCGATATGAAAACTATCCGCGCGAACATGGAAGCCATAGAAGCAGAAATGAACTCCATCATGCAAGAGCTCGCCAAGTTGGACACGCAACTTGGCGTCCAAGAATTAGAAGAAGATGAAAATAAAGAGGAGGGTGAAGAGATTTCTCTGATCGTTGAACAAAATGACGCCAAAGAACCAGAAGACGACATGGAAGATGACGACAAGGATGAGAATGTTCAAAAGTTCAAACGCATACGATAATAATAATATAAAGAAAACTGCTGTAAAATACCTATCACTACTATTACCACCTGGTACCAGTTGGTACCATACCATGGTACCGTACTATTACAATTACTGCAATTACCATTGTTCTCCTCCTCCTCCTTACTGCTATCATGCGCATTACTGACTTTTTGTTCTTCCTCTGGACGCTGGACTGGAACTCTTTTGTAAATTTTTTTTTACAAATTTGTCATTTTTCGTGCTGATATCCCCTGGGGCCCACTCTTTCCCTTTTCCTTTTTTTTTTCTTTTTTCGTTCAAAGGGGATAAATTGTGGCCTTAATAAAATATCTCTCATCGTTAAGCAACGACAAAGACGCGAGAGAAAAAGTCGCGATGCCGCCGCCGCCGCCGCCGCCGCCGCCGCCGCCGCCGCCGACGACGAACAAGAATGATAAAAAGAAGAGCGACGCGAATAATGGCAGAAAAGAGCAAAGGAATAAAAAACCTTCGGTAAAAAATAAGATTGGAAAATTGAAGGAATTGTTGGAGGGGATGGAAGTCGATACGTTCAACGAACTCAATTATTTAACCGCGAGCAACTTCGAAGAGCACTTCGATGACGCCGACGACGCCGAAGATAATAACGACAACAACACTTCAAGCACGAACAAATCTTCTGACGTTTTAATCAAACAGATGAGCGAAGAAAGAGCCTCAATCAACCCGTCCTCTGTAGCGAGAGATTTAGAGGTGAAGATATTTGAGTGCGAGAAGCTGTATAAAGAGTACTACTCGAAATCGGTGTTGGGATCGAGAACGAAGAAAGCGGGTAAAAGGACGGTCGACCCAGTCGTATCCGTACATGTGAAAAAAATGGACGGGAGCGAGTATGTTGGAGTAACGAGACCTATTTTGAATACGGTAGATCCGGTTTGGAACGCCGGGGAGGGGGAAACGTTCGCATTCCCGATATTCAGTGAGCAAGTAGAGGAGGAAGAGGAGAAGAAAGGGATGTTTGCGTTGTTGTCGCCGAATAAAACAATGAGAACGAAGAAGACAAAAGGGAACGACGACGCTGGTAAAGAGAACGCTCCCGAGGAGAGTAAAAGCGATGATAGTAGTTGGTGCTCGAAGGAAATCGTCTTCAAGATTTGGGATTTGAAAGGCCCGTCTGAAATTGATTCTAAAAAATCGCTCATTGGAATGTGTTCAGTGCCTATCACGCTGTGTCCAATTGATGGGCATTGGCGCGAAATCACTTTGGACGTGCAGCCGATTGGGTCGCTCAGTTCTTTAAAAATGCTCGAAAATTTGGATGAAAACGCAAAGAAAAGCGAAGTGAAAAAGTTCTTATCTAGAAAACGCATGATGAAGAATACTGAAGGTGGTGGCGAGGGTACTTTGAAGATGGCGTTTAGACGGCCACCGAAACTGTTACCAGCGCTTGGAGCGCGCGGGAATTGGCACGCTTTGCAAGTGAACGAAGGGAGTGAAGACCCGTTGGAGCCGTGGATCGCAGGTTCGTCGGAGGCAACGCGCGTTGCGACATCGTCTACATTCCTGGAAAGGAAGCAAGATCAAAATCTGACTTTGTCGGCGAAACAAAGGAGAATTGATGATCGATTAAGAAAAAGTTTCAAATCGTTCACGCCGGCAGATCGAAGCGCAATGCAAAATGAAAGACGTGGTCGATACTATGTTCATGTGATGGAAGCTTCGAACATTACCCCAATGGATGGATGGTCGGGATCTGACGCGTACGTGAAAATTGGAGGTGATTCTATGCCCGCCAAAGAGAGATACAAGACGAAAGTTAAAAACAACACATGCTTTCCTCGCTGGGACGAGAGATATCTCGTTGATCTCACGAGCAACGATTCAGCGCTCGTGTTTACCGTGTTTGATCGTGATTTAGGGAACGCAGACGATTTCTGTGGCGCGTGCGGCATTCCATTAGAGTGTTTACCACAAGATGGTTCGTATAGAACGTTCAAATTGCCGTTAGGAACGAGAATCAGCTCAAGAAGCGCCGGCGAAGAGGTTGTTTTTGAAGATTTTGAACGCCGGCTGGATGTTGGATTTTTAAAAGTTTCCGTGGCGAGAATGATGGAGCCTTTGGAAACACAAAATAAAATTTTAGACGCGTGCGGAGGATTCGGTTCCATATCGTTGCAAGATTCAGGAAATTTGACGAAGTACGCGCGGAGATGTCACGTCAGAGTACTGGCGGCGAGATATTTGTTACCGGTTGGAAATACGAGTAAAGATTTGTGCGATCCAAGCGTTACGATCCAAGTCGATAACGCGCCAAAATTTGAGCGTTTTGCAACTTCCGTGGTATACGATACATCTACACCTGTTTGGAACGAAGGTTTAGGAGAAATGTTTACGCTTCTCGTTAGGCCTGGGGCAAAGGAGTTGATTGTACGCTGTGTTGACAGAAATTTTTCCGGCCAGGTTGAAATGGGAAGAGGAAGTGTCAATTTATTAAACGTCGAGGCTAACGGAAATTGGACGAGCTCGGAAGTTGCAATATATCGACCAGATCCAAAAGACCGAGAAACGATGATTCCATCAGGTTTGGTTTCTGTTCAGATATCTTTCTCTCGTCCTCCGTTCGCGGAAATTATGGAACCACCAATCATCGACGCGGATAAAAAAATGCTCAACGTTCACGATCCTTCGTTGTATCTCTACGTTCAAATTTTACAGATTCGCAACATAGCTATCCCGTCGAACCGTGAAACTTCAGACGTTTTTGTCAACTTGACGACAAACACAAACTTAATACCGGTCAAGGGCAAAGTGCAGGAAGATATTAAGCCTACCTCTAAATTTGATACGGAAGTTTTCTCGTTACCAATGAATCCAATGACCACGAGTTTCCGTGTTCGCGTAGTCGCTGAACTGAAAACTGTATACTTTGGAGTCGTGCTCGTAAAAGCTTGGAAACAGCTTCAAAAATATCTCTTCGGGAAAGATAGTACCGAAGATGGCGGTTTGAGTTTTTTCGATGAAGATGGGGATGGAGAACTCGATGATCCAGACGAAGCGCTCAAAATAAAAGCGGAAGATTTCTTGGCGTTGAAGAAATTCTACGTCGGAGGTACCAAAATCGGTGAATTTACGGTTAACACGGCCGGTTTAGCCATTGGTGAGATGAGAAAAACATGGGCAAAATTGGTACCGTTGAAAAATACCATGACTTACGGCTTCTTGAATAGGGCTGGAAAACAACTTGGTCATGTTGAAGTCGCGTACTCCATTGGTCGTCGATCACTTCCGCCCTCAGATTTAGAGAATACGTATGGAGCAGCTCGACCGAAAATTGGAACTTTAAGCGTTCAAATCAAATCTGTTATCGGTGGTGTCTTAAGTTCGGGAAACCCAATCAAGGATATGCATTACAAACAGAATATACTCAAGAACGCGATTGAGAAAGATGAAGGTTTACTTGGAACGCACATCTCTTGCGCAGTCATCCTGGAAAGCTTCGAAGAAAACTTCCGGACGGCGTTTGAGTCTGCTACATTTCCCGTTACAGAAATAATGGGTGAAATTCGCGTCGTTTTGTTCGGAAGAGATCCAGTGACGACTGCATTTACGAAGCCAGTCGGTGTTGCATGCGTGCCGCTTTCAAATATTTTGGAAAGCGAAAATCGCGAACTTGATGTGTGGGCTAACGTTATTCCGATGGACGAAAATGGTCTCTCTGCGCAAGATTTAGTTGATGCGGAACGTGAAATGTTCATGCATGAGAGAAACAAGAAAACAGCGACGAAGAAATGGCAAGGATATTGCCGGATCGCTTTGAAATTTACTCCAGTAATAAAGAAGAGTTCTTGGTATTTGCGTCAAGCGCCATTGGAAAGACCAAAAGAAAAACCAGAGGATACAGTCATTGGCATCGTACACGCTTTATCTCGATTAATAGTTGCCATTCTTGGATTTCCACACATTATCATGCAATGTTTTGCGTGGTTGTCCCTTTGGCCATTGAGAGAATCCTTCGTGTTAAGGTTGTATTTTGTAATTTTTTACACGGCGTTGTGCTTTTATCTGAGAGGAGATATCTTGGGTGCATTTTTACCTCTCATGTGTGTTTTAGGTCTCTTATTCGTCGGGTATACGTCGCGAATCGTGGAAGATAAAGACGAATCGCCGGTATCGTGCTTTGGAATTAACGAGGACGGTTCAGAGAAGGAAATTTTAAGAGTACGGGTCATCGATGAATTTGCAAAAACGAAAGCGATTGAAAAAGAAATCGATGAAGAGGTAGAGGATATGTATGAATATTCGAGATTAGTGACCATGGGGAAATCGCACAAAGAAGCAATGAAATCAGTCTCGAAGAAGGCCGCGAAAAGAGTCAAGGCTGACCGTGAAAACGCCGAGCTCTCGGGTAACAATCCCGTCCAGAAGTTGATAAACGTAATCAAATCGCTTTCTTCAAAATCGAATCCAATGGAAGCCGTTTTGAAAATCGTAAAAAAACTGTTGTCGTTTTGCATAAACGTAGTGAAAACAATCACTAAAACGGCAATATCGCTCGATCAAGTGCAAGCACCAAAAATTTTATCCGGCCCATGTTTGGCAGTCATCATGCCATTGGATTTGATTTCGCAACCTTTGGAGAGAATAATTGGCGTTTTCGATTGGAGAGATGGTAACTTATCGCGTTATTCGGCTATTTTGATGGTAACAATTGGGCTCATTTGTGGAATTGCGTTGAAAATCGCGTTTGAGATTCAATTTTACATGGATTTATATTCTCCAGTGCGACTGTGGTTCTTCGTCTGGTTTCTTGGCGTTGTCTTTTTAATCCCACAAGTGTCCAAAGCGTGTTTATTCCCAATCGTCGTCATGTATGAACATGTAATTCAGTACAACTTCTCCGCAAGCGGTATTCACGTCCCCGCGGTATGTTTGCGTTCGATTCAAGAGGTTGATAAAATGACAAAAGGCAGAGTCTCAAAATTGTTCGAAGGTACCAAGGAAGAACAGGAGAAAGCCAGAGAAGAACTTTTCCAAATGAGGAAGAAAAAATTCTTGGCGGCGAAAGCGGCGGAACTCAAGAAGAAAAAGATGAAAGCGACTGTTGCGCTTAAAGGCCTTTCCTCGAATCCAGCGCAATTTTTGGGTATCTTGATGGGTCGTTCGCTCACAGCGAGACAAGAGTTGCACAGGTCGAGGATTGCAAAGTTATTCGTCAAGAATCCAAATGGAATTCTGGATGTGAAGAAAAAGAATACGAAAGTGTCAGGAATAGAAGAAGAATTCATGGAGAAACCAGACTTTATAAAGATAGCAGACATCAAGTTAAAATCAACGGCATCCAAAGGTGCAACTGCCATACTCTCTTTGCCGAAGTTGATCATCTCGAATGCCATGGCTCTTCCTCGCCGAATCATTTTGTCCCCAATTGTAATTTACTCGGCTTTAGAAAAGGTTGTTCCATCGAAGCAACAAGTGAAGGCTAAGTTCAAAAAGATGTTTGCTCCCATGTCCAGAAGTGAAAAAAATGTTGAAGGTGTTGGCAAAGTGCGAAATCCGCGCATTTTAAAGAATGGCGAGGTGATTACGCAGGATGTTTTGAGAAAACAAGTCTCCGAGCGAAGAGCTTCGAGAAAGCGAATAAAGGCCAAAATGGTTAAGTCTTCGACATAGACTTCTCGGGCAATTACAAAATAAACTAATTATTCCTAAAGAGTTTACAGACCAATACATACCTATGCAAGCATGTGCGCAATAAACAATAACTGTCTCCATCTTTTCTACCGATCTTCATCGAACGACGAGAACCAGGCCCCGACGCCAGACTTGTGCCTTCGCCATATTCCAACAATATCCCCTGGGCAACTCGTTTCAAACTCGCTATTGTTCGATTTGGAATTGGCCAGGACGTCTCTTTCGTCCTCACTCACTCGAAACCTTCGTTTCGCGTCCCAAATTAAAGCCGCGTCCGCATTTTCTAATAACTTAAGTCTCCCAATCGGTCGCTTCTGCGCCGCTAATCGAACCGTGTCCAAATATGCATTCCAATTAACTTGATTGAGCGAGTCTTTTCGTCTTCCTCCTCCCCCTAAACGTCTAAACGAAGTCTTCTTCTTCCTAGAAGACGCCGAGACTAAATTTTTCATCTTCGAATTGTCCACAAAGTTGCCAATCAAAACCACACAAACGTCCATCGAGATAGCGTAATCTAACGGTAACTTCAAATCCCGATCGTTCGTAACAACGATAGCCACGTATTTTCTATTCTTAACAATCTGCCGCAATTTCGTTTCGTCGGGCGAACATCTTTCTTTCAGACACATGGCATGTACCTTTTCTCCATCTAACTTTAACAATTCTTGCTTTGCCACAGCCAAATTCCTGTATTTTCCTCTCGTTTTCTCGCAAAAGGACACGTGTTTAAGTTCCGGTTTGAAAGAAACGGTAATAGTATTGTCTTCTTTATTGTCATATTCTTCTTCATTGTCCATACTATTCTTCTTCTCATCATCATCATTATCGTCATCATCGGTAGTAAGAAAACGTGCCTCCTCCGCGCGTCTCGTGATAAAATCCGGAATATGTTCCCTCCTCTTCCCTTGACTCTCGTTCGCGAATTCCATCAAACGTTTTCCCAGCTGCAAATCTGCGGCGTCCGGGCCGTCCAAGTTAAACTCCGTTTTCAAGTTTAACTTCTCGAATATTTCTTTAAATCCTTTTGAAGTGCAACATTCGCTCAAATCTCGACTCGTCTGCGTTCCTGCGAACGCTTTAAAAGAAACTACTTTGCCAAACTTTTCCCCTGCTTTTTTTATTCTCTGCGCATTAATCGCGAATCGTTCGCACGTCGTCCCGGGGTTCACGTTATCCAAGTCCCAGAGAATAATAACTTCTTTTCCATCGTTAATTGAGCGTTGATCTTCTTCCTTTTCTTCTTCTTTTTTGGGAACCGTTAACGGAGTGGAATTGAGACCGTTATTTTGTTCGTTACGATTTCTTTTGTGAGCGGCTGCTGAAAATGTCCTCGTTTTCGACTTCGAGAGTATCACGCGCGGAGAAGAAGAGTGCCACGTGCATTCTCCTCCGCCTCGTCTACGTACGATGCCAGAGAGAGGACGAGGAAGTGCGGCCGCGCTTCCACGCATTCTATTGTTAGTGAGAGAGAACGTTCCCCGATTTTTTTTTTCCAAAAAGAAAGAAAAGAGAGACGAAAAAAAAGTGAAGATATTTTCGTAACTACCTACTGTAGTTTATTTCCTGCTGCTCACGTCTTAATATATTTTTACACTACGAAATCGTCTCTGTCTTCGAATCATTGCTCGTCGTTATTAATAAGTTCTTCGAGTTGTTTCTCGAGCGCTTTCGTTTTCATCTCGGCCAAGTCCACCTTTTCTTCCGCCTCGGTGCACCTCAAAACCGCATCGTCGACGATTTCTTTCGCGACGAGAGCCTCTTTCATCAATTTCTCGTTTAACTCTTCCTCGTTCTTCAAGATAGTGAGTTCTTTTTGGATCAAGATTTCGTCTTGCACGTCAATATCTTTTTTCAAACCTTCGATGACTTTTTGCTTGTCCTCAACTTCATCTTTCAGTTCTCTCGATGACGTTTCGAGGAGGAGAAGTTTCGAGGTGCACTCGTTTAGCTCTTGACGCATGGATGCGACTTTTTGTTCCTCCTTACGTAAACGGTCTTCCAAGACTTGCTTTTCGCGTTCAGTGCTTTTGAGGTTTTCGAGATGTAGGGAGGCTTCGTTTTCCGCTTGCTCCGTGGCGGAAAAAAGTTGCTCTTCCGCGTTTATGGCTCTTTGTTGGTACTCTTTGAGAATAGAAAGATGTTTTTGTTCGACTTCTCCCCCATCTGTGACTCCGCCTCCTGCCGCTGCAGCCGCGCTCTTTGTGAAATACTCCTCTTGTTGTACTAAAAGAGTTTGCGATTCTTCCAAACGCCGCTCGAGTCTCTCGCGCTCTCTTTGCGCGTTTGCAAAAGTCACCATCGCGCTCGCGCCGCGTTCTCGAGTAAACTTCTCTAAAATCTCGTATTCCTTTTTCGCTTGTGTTAAATCCTCCTGGAAATATTTCTTTTCGTTTTCAGAATACGTAAGCTTACGCTCCGTGTCTTTCGCAAACGCTTCCACCGCTTGAATCGCCTCGTCCGCTTCTTTCAACATTTTCGTTAGATTTTCAATCTCCTTTGTTTTTTTTTCCGTCATTTCTTTGTGAATTGGATTATTTTCGATGTCCTCGTTCTCGTCGTTTTCGTTGTCTTTTTTACCATCATTTTCTTTTGCTTTTGTTTTCTCTTCCTTCTCTTCTTTCGTCGTCGTCGTCGTCGTCGTCGTCGTTGTCTTTCCGCCGTTGCTATCGCTACTATTATTATTACGATCATCATCGTTATTATTATTATTCCTCTCGTTGATATTTTCCTTCAACTTTCTCACCTCCTCTTTCCACTCTTCCGTCTCTCTCTTCCGTCTCTCGTTTTCCTTCTCCAACGCAGCCGCTCGGTTTCGTAAACTTCTTTTTTGTTCCTCTTCCTTTTCCTTTGTCGATTCAATCTCGATTTTGCTACTCGTGTGCGCATCGTCGAGCTCGATCAATAATTTTTCTTGTTCCTTCGTCATCTCTTCAATTCTCAATCGCGCGATCGAGAGTTTTTCGTTCATCGCTTCCGTCCGTTTGCTCGTCTCTCGTTCGTTCGTTTCTTTAAACAATCGCAATTCGGCGATTTCTTCGATGAGTTCATCTCCTATTTCCACTTGCGCGTCGCGTTCTATTTGTAGTTCTGTCTGTCGCTTCTTCTCGTCGATGCGCTCGTCAATTTCGTTCTCTTTTTCACCGTTATTCTTCCTCGAATGAAGGCGTCGTTCGCCTCTCTCTTTGTCCTTCTCCTCGCTTTTGTCGTCGTCGTCGTCGAAGGAGGAGGACGATTTTTGCTTCTTCTTCTGCGTAACACCATTTGTTGTCTCGCTCTCTTCCTTCTGCACATTAAAAGGAGTAGTAGTGTCTTCGTGACCACACCAGTCATTCTCGTCCTCCTCCTCCTCGAATCCGGTTCGACGAGACCGCGCCGCGGGGTGTATCATCATCGCCGCGTCCTTTTCTTTTTCTTTTTCTTTCGCGCCGCCGAGAACGACCGCGCCGTTCTCCTCCTTTTTCTCCTTCGTCGTCGTCTTCTTCGTCTTCCTCCGGAATCCCACCATGATTCTTCTGTGATTCTTCTTCTTCTTCTTCTTCTCCTTGGAAAAAATGTCGTCCTTTTTTTTTTTCTCTCTGTTGTCATCTGTCTCTGTCTCTCTCTCTCTCGCTTTCTCTCTTTCGTCTTCGTCTCTCTCTCTCTCTTTTAAAAATTTTGTCTTTTTTGTCACAACAAGCGAGAGAGATAAAAAAAAAGAAAACCCACACCACCACACATTGGACAAAAGAGGTACGAAAAAAAAAAGGCCACTCGTCGTCGTCGTCGTCGGTTCGCGCGACGTTCTGGGAGCACCGTTCGTTTCGAGCGCGCGTGATTTTGGAATCGCCGCGTCGGGTCTCTTTTCGTTTTGTCGCGTTTCGTCTCGTCTTTTTGCCGCGCGCGCGCTTTTGCGCAAATGATGATGTTTTTTTGCGCGTGTTTTTTGAGAAAGGGGAGTACATTTTAGGACTTCGAAAGAGAGGAGGAGGCTCGATGTCTTCTTTTCTGGGGCGAGATGGTGCAGACGCGAACGTGGGAAGAAAGGTTCGAACGTTTACACGGGCTCGTTGAATGCATTGACGCGCGCGGGAAGAGTCGCTTCGCGGGTCGGGGGCGTCTTGTGGTGGTCCGCGTGGCTGATGCGTTCGCGCATTTTTCGTTTTCCTCTCGCACAAAACTCACACAAGCACTCGTCTCCTCCTCACTTTTGTAAAACGAAACAGACATCTTCGTGACAAAAGAACACGTAAGCTATGCCACCTAAATTCGATCCAAACGCCGTCATCGAAGTTTTTCTTCGTGCCACAGGTGGTGAAGTTGGTGCCGCCTCTTCGTTGGCGCCGAAAATCGGTCCTTTGGGTCTCTCCCCGAAGAAAGTCGGGGAAGACATCGCCAAGGAAACTGGCAAAGAGTGGAAAGGTTTGCGAGTTACGGTGAAACTTTCTGTCGCGAACAGACAAGCGAAAGTGTCTGTAGTCCCGACCGCGTCCGCGTTAGTCATCAGAGCGTTGAAGGAACCGTTTCGTGATCGTAAGAAGGAGAAGGATGTGCCGCACGACGGTAACGTGGCGTTGGATGAAATCATTGAAATTGCGAGACAGATGCGACCGAAATCGAGAGCGAAGACTTTGTCTGGTACGGTGAAGGAGATTTTAGGTACGGCGAAGAGTGTTGGGTGCACGGTCGAGGGTGAAGATCCGCAAGACGTGCAACAATCCATCGACGATGGAGACATTGTCATTCCGGAGAAGTAAGAAAAACGACAGCTATGAGAAAGTTTTTTCGATAAGGTCGGCTAAATTCTCGGGAAAAGTGAAAGCTTGTTTTTCATTCTTTCCAAACAAAAGAGAGTCCACCCTAAAATGTTCCTTATTATTAGACGCGTCTATATCTATGTCGTTTGAGCTATATACTTTTCTGTCTTTGATTATTAGAGAGAGAAATAGATTAAACATTTAGAAATGCATCAATAATAATAGAATTTTGCCTTAGCTGTTTTGAGAGTGTGTGACATTGTGATGAAAACTTTATAAACAACACTTCTTTTATTCGTACGCTGTATTATAATTAAAACTGGTTATTGTTTTTAACTTCGTCGAGTGCATTACCCTTCTCCTAATTTTCTGCGATGACTTCCTCTTTCTTCGCTTCTCCTTCGTCGTTTTCCTCTTCTAAGTCCTTCGACGGCGCCTTCTTCTCTTTGTTCCCAGACGTCGCCGTCGCCGCCTCAACCATCACCGGACGTTCTTGCTTCGGACGCTCCTCCTTTTGTTGTTGTTGTTTCTGATCCTTGGAAACGTACGGTTCTAATTTTTCGTTGTCACTTTCCTCCGTTCCTGTTTCATCAGAAGGATAGTTCGGGTCGTTATGTCCGTCGTCGTCGTCGCTGTCTTCGTCACCTTCGGAATCTATCTCGTCTTCGCTCGCGACAGTTTCTTCTTCTTTTTTATCACCTTGCTGCTTCTTAGCGGAATCTTCTTTAACAGCCGGTGAGTCCGATGCCGCCGCTGCTGATGCCGCTGCTACTGGAGGTAACGTCGCTCCTTTACCCTTGTTCGCGGCGGCCCCTTTCTTCTTATTGCTCGACTTTGAATCTCTCTCCTTTTCTGCCTCGGGAGTTCGTTTGCTTACTTTAAACTTCGCGTTTTGTTTCTTATCGAGACCAATCCAGTAGTCGGAGATCAACGCAAACGTGACGGAGTACAACGCTGTCGGTGGAGCCATAAATTTGACGGAAATTTTTGCCGGCTCGTCTCCAGTTTCTGCCGCCAATTTCTCCGCTTTCGTCAATTTTTTCATCGCCAGAGTTAAGTTTGCCAACGGATCGCACACGAGTAGATACCACGACTCTGGTCTCTTCGTGCCTCGACCAAACGGGATGGGAGGCAGATCGGCGTCGCCCAACGGACCCCCTTCTCGCGAAATTTGTACCGAAGCTTGGGCTGTGATGATATCATCTTCCAATATGAGCGGTTGTTTTTGTTGCTTTTTCATTCCTCCTACAGCCACGACATTGTTCCCCGCTTGGTCTCCTGCAGAAGACGACGATGTCGGTGAAGGAGACTCGCCTTCCACAAAAATCTCGCACTCAAACTTGACCACCTTTGGAACGATGTTCATGATCGTCTCCACGTCGGCTCTTTTGTTTTCGTCAAATTCGGCAAACTTCTCCAAAACCGTTGATCTTTCCTCCTTCGCCATCTCCCTCAACTCTGCCAACGATTTAGCTTTTTTGCGAATCTTCGCGCACTCCTTCTCGGTGAAATGCGGCAGCTGCAACAAACCAGCCGCTCCACCGTCCTCGTTGTTCGCGATTGATCCTACCCTCCCCGACGAAGGCGCCGAAGCGCTAGATTTCTTCAACGTAATCGGCACCGCTTGCGTGAACAGCTGCGAATACTCCAACACCACCTGCGTCGGTTTCACCGCAGTAAAACCCGCCCTCGGGTTTCCACTCGTTTGCAACAACATTTGCAAAATCTGATCGATGAATCTCGGCACATTTTTCACCACGAAATCGAAATCCTTGATCAACTCCTTCGGCACCTCCTCGCCTCGTCGCAACAGATGCATCAACTGCAACGCGTGTGTCCTCACCAAGCATGGCTTTCTTCTCACAAACTTTTGCGCCAGTTCTCCGCCGCCGATTTCGTTCCTGCACTGTTTCATAACCTCGCTCAAACTTTCGTTCAACTTATCCCCTTTATACTCCATCTCCATAAACTCTTGCGCGACAGAAACCAACTCGGGTACTCCCGTCAACTTCATAACCGGTTTCAACAGCTGCCCAAAATTACTCTGTGTTTGCCTCAAAACTTTCTTCCCATCTATGCCCGTGTGCGCGTACTTATCTCCTTTCATTAAGATCCTCACGATGATGATCAACGGCAACAAAATCGTCACCAAAACCATCCCGAGCAACACAAACGGCGCCAGTCCTTCGAACCGCCCTCTCCCAAACAACTCTTCCGGCAAAGCCACGCCCAATTTCGTCGACTGACGTCCGTCGGGATGCCCGTGCTTCTCGAAGTTTTCTCTCGCTACATCGTCCGTCAACGTCTTATACGCTGGTGCTACTGACTCCGTAAAAAATTTAATCGCCTCTGGATCTGAGTTTTTGTCCGGGTGGTACTTCAAACTCATCTTCCTGTACGCTCTTTTTATATCCGACGGCGTCGCACCGATCGAGAGTTCCAAAATATCGTACGGATCGAACCTCTTCTCCTCCATTTGCATCTGCTTCGCCCAAAAGAGCAGCGCGAAAAAAAGAATCCACCCGAGAAAGATCGCTAAATTCCATCCGCTGAAAACCATCTGTCGCTTCATCGATTGTCTCGATTGGTGGACCGATTCTTCGAACGCTTTCGCCCAGGGAGAGTCTTTAGCTTTGATTTGAATGTCGTTCGTTTTCTTCAAAGACGGCGGCGACGACGACGACGAGGAGGAGAGCCCCGCGCTCTTCTTCTTCATCTTCTTCGACTCCCCTTGTTCGTCATCTTCCCCGGCGACGGCCAGAAAACTCAAAAGACCAAAGCGTCGGCCGATTCTATACAGCGTCACTGGAAACAAGAAACACGAGAGAATGGCGATTAAGAAAACGGGGAACAACGCCGCCACGGTTTCCGACGGCGTCTCTTCGGAGGAAGACGCGTCTACCATCTTATTGTGCTCTCTCTCTCTCTCTCTCTCTCTCTCTTATTCGCCGAAAAGTATCGAGAGCACGCCGCGACTCGTCGACTCTTTGATGAACTCTTCGCCTCCTCTTCGTTTGTAGAATAATCGCCTCCTCCTTTTAAAAAAGGAAACCTTAAACAGTAATTTTTGTTTTTTTTCAACTGTACGATTCGTAAAATCTAAAAACTACACTACGAACGTCGTACTGGAGCTACGCATGTAAAAAACTACATACCTCCTATGGTACTACGCATTTAAAAGAGATTTCATCTGTTCGAAGCATTTATTTGCCGATGCAAAACTCGGAAAACAGAACGTCGAGAACGTTTTCTGTCACGTCCAAACGACCGACGACGCGAGAGCAATTACGCAACGCCTCTCGTAAATCTTCGGCGACGAGTTCGACTCTTGGATGGCTCCGGCTAGAATGGTTCGATGAACGTGCGCTCGTTTCGCTTTCTGCCGTTGTTTGTATGTCGCCGTGATCGCTGCCAGTTTCCTCATTTAACTCAGAGAGACACGCGCCAAGGGCAGTGGATATTGCGCGAGCGTGCGCACGATGACGCGAGCGAGAGATGGCAGCCGTAGCACCGACATTGGAGTGAGATGGGGATTTTGATGATGATGATGATGATGATGATGATGTTAGCGTGCACTCTTCGACGGCATCAGAGACAGCTTTCGTTAACGCTTCTAGTCCTTGTCCGGTTCGTAAACTGAGACGAAGAAGAGAACGATCAAACCTTGAGTGCACGTCCCGGTCGTCGCTGTCTTCTTCTGCTTCATCCTCATCTTCCAAAAAATACAACGTGTCCGACTTGTTCACGACTGAGATTATTTTCACACCATCTTCGCGTTTAATGTTCATATTCGTAAAATCGATCCTCTTTGGATTTGTGGCGTCGATCATTTCGATGATGATGTCCGCTGTTTTTGCAACATTTTTACCTCTTTCGATGCCTTCTCTTTCAATTTCATCCACTAAATCTTTAGTGTCCTCGGAAAGTTTACCGACTCTTCTTTCGTACTCGTCGTGGAAGAGTGGTTCGTTCTCGTCCTCATCGTACCATTCTTCCATTTCTTCCGACGTTGATGATTTTCTTTTCGTTGGCAAAAATCGATGCCCAGCGGTGTCATAAATAACTACTTTTCTCCCTTCTAACTCTATGCTCACCTCGACGACGTCTCTCGTCGTTCCTGGAACTTTTGAAACGATTGCCACGTCTCTTTTTGCAAAGTAGTTCAGCAGCGTCGATTTTCCGGCGTTCGTGGCGCCTATTATGCACACGCGAACGCCGTTTCGAACTAACTCTCTCGCCTCGGCGTCTTTTAACGCGATGTCAACTTCATTTTTCACGCGGCGAATTACCGGTAAGACGTCACGGTAAATCAAAGACGTTTCGAGCTTTGGATCTTCGCCAGGAAAATCTAAAACTGCTTCGCACACGGCTAAAGCTTTCGTCAACTCGTTCGTCCACTCGTCCACTTTCTTCGACAGCGATGACGCCGCCGGCGCACGATGATATCTACCATCCTCTTCTTCATCATCGATTTCTATTTCGCTCACAGCCAACGCTCTCTGCGCTTCTGTTTCTGCCTCTATCAAATCTGCCAAAGACTCCGCTTGAACTAAATTCATCTTCTTATTCAAAAATGCGCGTTTGCTAAACTCTCCAGGTTCTGCTGGTCTCACGTCTCGAAAAGACGACGACGTTTTTCGACTTTCCTTTTCATCTACGTCGCTCATCGTAGCCAATACCTCCAACATCTTCTTGCACACCGCTATGGAGCCGTGCAAGTGCAATTCACACACGTCTTCTCCCGTGAACGAGCGCGGGGCTTTGAAGTACGCGATTAATCCTTCATCGATGACCCCGACGACGACCTTTTTCTTCCTCTTTCCTTTCTGTGTTTTATTTGTTCTCGCTCCTCCGCCTCCTTCCGCGTCTACAAGTTCATCTTTTTCTACCTCTAATCCTTCTTCTAAATCTCCTTCCGTTTCGTACACAAACCGAGCGCGTCGCAGCACGCCCGGTTTCATCGTCGTCTCATCGTCTTTGGCTTTCCTCCTTCTCCTCTCTTCTTCGGGGAGACCAAAACCAGACGATGCCGCCGTCAGTCGCCTCCCAATTTCCCAGCTCCTCGGGCCGGAGAGTCGAACCACGGCGACGCCGCCTCTTCCCGGCGGCGTCGATACCGCGTATATCGTCGATCCCTGCTCTTTATCTTCCGCGGCGTGTCGTCGCGACTCAGCACACGGCGCGCCACCACCAGAAGTCGTCGTCGACGACGACGACGACACCATCTTTACTAACGAGAGAGAGGATTCGGAACGTCGTCGTTGTGTACCTCCTCCTCCTCCTCTCTGTCGAAGAAGAAAAAGACACGACGAAAGAAGAAGGTCGGCCGCTCCTCCTCGTCGCGTCCTCGTCGTCGTCTTCATTCGACGACAAAAACGATGATGATGATGATGATGATGCCAACACCAAATATCAACAACAATAAAAGACCAAAAAAGACTGTTAGTATTCATACTCACTTTTTATCTTTTTTTTTTCTTCTTCTTTTTGTCATTTTTGAAACCTTAAATAATACTGCTTCAAAAAAAAAAATGAAAAATGAAAAATGAAAATGAAAATTTAATTTCTTCTTCTTCTTCTTCTTCTTCTTCAAATCAAATCAAATCAAGCCGCCGGGACTCTCGTAAAGAACGACCGACTGTGTTGTTGAAGACGACGACTTGACGAGTAAAGGTAGTGCACTAGCCGAAGACGAAGGAAGAAGAAGAAGAAGAAGAAGAAGAGGAGGAGGAGGACAGACAACGCGAGAGAAGGAGAGAGAGAGAGAGAAGTGCTGCGCGACGCGTAAACGTCATCAAGTGGCTTTCAAGCGAGGAACGAGAACGATGGCGGCGAAAAGAAGAACGAAAAATAACGCGGCGAGGAAGAAAAGATGGGCGGAAACGGAAGAGACGATGTCGCGTCGTCGAGACGGCGCGAACGTGGAGACGAAAGAAGACGAGGAGTTGTTCGTGGTAGACGACGTGGGCTCGAGAGGAAAGGAAGGAAAGAGAAGGAGCGACGAAGCGACGACGACGACGACGACGACGACGACGTCTGGGAGTGGCGGTGGCGTCGTCACCAAAAGACAACGAGCTCGGATGAAGACGTTACGAGTCGATTCGATATTGACGAAGGAAAAAGTCGAAAAGTCGTATCCGAAACCGACGAAACATCGGGCAGTGGACGGACGCGTGTCCGTGATGAAGAAGAAGGAAAAGAACGATAATAAGAACAACGCGAGTAAAAATACGCAACAACAACACGAACTAGAACAGCAAGAACAAGAACAAAACGGCGCGAGCTTGTGGGAAAAGCACTTCCCGAAAGCCACGGGAATCGCTCGACAGGCGATGAAGATTTTACGACCGACGGTGGATCGGAAACACGCGAAACCGGTGCAAGTGGACGAGGCCGGGTGTTCGTACAATCCACCGGAAGATATGCGAAATGAAGTCATCATGAAAGCGGCGGCGAAGGAAATCGCGAAGGAGTATAAAGAACAATTGAATCCAGTGAGGCCGCCGTTGTTAGGGCAGGAAGCGGACGCGTTGAGGATAAAAGAGTTGTATTACGAAACCGGGTTTGGCGAAGAAGAAGACGACGACGAGGACGACGAAGAGAAAGGGATAAACACGAAGAAGAACAAAAACAATACTTCGGAAAAACTCAATAAAGCAGCGCGAAATAAACGCGCTCGACATCAACAGTTACAAAAAGAAATCGAAGAGAGAAAGTTGTTGAAAAAACAACGACGGGATTTGAGCGAATTGAAATCAATCACGAAAGATATCGCGGAGAAGGAAAAGCGAGATGAAATGAGACGACACAGACTTCACTTGGCGCGTAAAGAACGCGAAGAAACGCAACCTCGGCGGTTAGGAAAACACAAATACGAGGAAGATTTACCGGAAGTCTTGTTCAAAGAACAAGTGAACGGAAAGTTACGAACATTGCATGGTGCACACGCATTGTTAAAGGACCGTCTGAAATCCTATCAAAGAAGGGAATTGATCGAGCCGAGGAAGAGACAGATAAAAAAGAAATCGAAGATGATGATGAAGTACGAACCGGGCGCGAGAGGCGAGAGAGAGAGAGAGAATAAAAAAGAAATAAACGCTCTGAATGCGCAGATTAAGGAGAAGGAAAAGATGTCTTCCGTTTAGTTTCGATGTAGTTTACTTTGAGAAGAAAGTAGAGCGGTGCGTGTGGTAAAATTATTAATCATACATAGATATAGAAAGCGAGAGCATATGCGCGAGTTGAAATTCACACAAAAGCACTCAAAATCCAAAAAATACGCAATAAAAAAACGCTCGTTTTTAGAAAAGGCAAAAAAAAAATACCGACGTTCGTCACGCCCGAACGATGGGTAGAATCGAAATCGTCTCAACCGAAGAAGACCGCGTGTATGCCTCGAAACGTGACTGGCAATGCCCTGACATCGCGTTCGCGCCAATCGATAAGCATCACGTGATATCGAATTCAAAAATCTGTTGGTCTTTCTTTTTCTCTTCTTCAAAATCATCTATGCCTCCGAAGAGTTGTGTATTAAAGCGTGCTTTGAGAGAGACGTTGCGATTTTTCCCACTCTCGAGGAAAGTTGTCGACTTCCCCATTATTCCGAGTCTTTCTGGTCGAGAAGAGTGCGGCGTGTACTGGAAAGAGCTGGATGTTTTGTACCATCGCTCGGATGAAAGCGACGATGATGAGATGGCAAAAATGATGGAAAGAGTGCAAAGAGAAACGAAACCATTGACAATTCCTCGCCGTTCGTGCATGACGGTGCAGAAAACGAATGTGGTTTGCGTTCAGGATCAAAGGGAAGGAGAAGAAGAGCAATGGGTAGTTTTAACATTTTTTGTGAGGCATTACGCGTGCGATGGAGACTCGTTGAAAATGTTTCTTTCATTCTTTTGTCATGTCATCGAAGAGCAACACGAGCAACAACAACGAATACAAGACCAAAAGCCCCTTTTGCTGCCGAAACGACGTGTAAATGGCCTTCAATTACCGACGAGCAAACGCGTTGAGTACTTTCAACTTTCAAAGAATGAAAAAATGAAAATTAAAGAGCATGGCGAGTTTATCGCACTCCCTCAGCTCATCGAACACGGGTGCGTGAAAATAAGGCCGTCGCGAGCGATTCGCGGCATTTTGGTCGGTAGTCTCAAATACATCTTTTCAAAAACGACGAGAATTCAGGTAAAACTCACGGATGAATTTATCCGAGAAATGAAAGAGAGAACTGCGGAGCGGGCGCCAGTTGAAGATTACATCGTCGAAGATGATTTCGTCTCCACCAACGACATCGCAACGGCGTTCGCTTGGAACTTTCTTTCTTTGTTGAACGAAAGGAAGAATAAAAAGAAGGAACAAAGGAAAAAACCGTCATATTGCAATATTGCAATAAACTACAGAAATTATGGAATTTTGCCGAAAAACTATTTCGGTAACGCTTCGTTCGCGCACGTTGTCGCTGTCGATGATGTGTATGCGAATGTCGAGAAACGAGCGAGAGAAATACGAAGATCCTTGCAGAAATACCGCGAAGGAGATCCACGCGCAATTGATTCTCGAATAAAAGCTAGGCTTGCACTTGGATCTTTGGACAAGTTATCGTTGCACGAGCATTTGATTTCATTACATTCCATGTTAAATTTGCTCGATTTAAGCTGTACGAATTGGATGACGTTTGACTTTTATAATTTAGAATTTGGACGCGGCGTTAAAGTGACGCACTTTGACGGATACGTGACGCCACACGTACCGAATACGTGCGCTATTATTCCCACGCGGAATGGTAATGGGTGTAAGATCGTGTTAGAAATTAGAAAAAAACAAGTTAAAAAAGCAACTGAGATTATTCGAGGGATGTTGGTTCTTGACAATGATCCCGGTAATAACAAATGATTATCAATGTAAAGCTAAAGTGTGAACCACGGTACCGGCATTCTGAACCTCTCTCTTTCAAAAGCCTACGCGCAGATACGTGCGCTTTTCATTCTCAATTCGTTCATTTTTGCCTCGATGCGTTCCTCGACTCGTTTGCGAGCGTACAACTTCGCCTCAATTTTAAGTTTAGCAAACTCGCGCAATTTCTGTGCCTCTCTTCTCGCGAAGAAACTTCTCACTTGCGCTTGCAATAGAATGCACGCGCGTTTTTTCTTTTCATTTTCAGCCTCTCTTTTCTCGAGCGCGGCGAATGCTGCCTGCGCTTTGCATTCATTTGCCACTTGTGCTCTGGTTTTCACCCCTCGGTAAAGACTTTGGATGCGCGTAGCTGCGTGATGTCGCGCTTTCTCAGCTTTAATTTCGCCGTAAAATTTTCGTTGCTGCATGCCTCTGAAAGATTTCTGAATCAATATCGCGCTTTTCCGTTCGGCGCGCTCTCGCTCTCGCTTAGCATCAAGTACCAAGCGTTCTTCTTCTTTTCGTCGGATTTCTTTACGTAATTCTGTGACGGTTATTCGAGCTTTGCTTCCTCTGAATTTCGATTGAATCTTAATCGCAGCTTTCGTTTCTTTTTCTTGTCGCTTGACTTTTTCCTTCATTTCTCGGACGGCACCGCGACGAGCTTTGTTTCCTCGAAAACTCGATTGAATTGTCGTCGCTGCGTGTTTCTGCTTCAAAAATGCTTTGCGATCGTTCGATCCTTTCCAGTGTTTCTGTACCACTGTAGCAGCGTCGTTTCGAATTTTGACGAATCTCACCGAGCGAGGCGATGATGCTAACCTTGATGAACCACCGCTCGAAATAGTAATGTCATGCTCTTCTTCCTTGTCGTCATCGCCATCTTTGTCTTTGTGCCGAATATCATCTCTCGAAGGCGACGACGTTTTCAAAAGGGGCAACTGCGACGGTCCTCGATCTTTGGTCGTCGTCGTTGTTGTTTCATTTTCATCTTCATCCTCTTCTTTTTCTTCGTCTTCTTGGTCGTCTTCATCATCAACTTCGCCGACAATTTGGTCGATTTCGTTAAGCAGCTCATCGCTATTACTGCTGATTTTGCTACTACTAGTAATGGTGTTATTTCTATTGTTAATGTTCGCGCCATGGGACGATGCGTCAGAGGTGGCGGCTTCTGCGATAGTTTCAATTTCATCGAGTAAATCTTCTTCTTTACCAGTTCCTTCTTCTGCCTCATCCATCTCCTCTTTTTCGTCGTCGTTGTTATTTTCTTTATCACTGCTGCCAGTGAGACTGTCGCTCTCGCTGCTTTTTGTTGTCGCAGTCGCTGTCATCCTTTGGACCCAAGTCCCAATTTTATTCAACCCAGACGTATCGATGGAGTTTAACAAACTCGTCGGACTGGAAAACAACGATGATGTCGTCGTTGTTGTCATCTCTTTTAATTCACCAACCGGCGTTCTCGGTTCATCAACAACATCCCCGTCACTTTCCCTCTTCTTTTCTTCTTCTTCTTGCTGTC
>VIAV01000043.1:0-21427 GCA_009618065.1 Bathycoccus sp. SAG4 | reverse complement strand
TTGTTACCGGAGAAGGTGAAAAGGGAACATCGAAAACATGCTCGAAGTGTGGATGGTGGAAACCGGGCCTGAGGGGTGACAAAACGTACGTTTGTGAAAATCCCGAATGTCTTTACGAAGGCAATCGCGATGTGTTGGGTGCCCGCAATAATCTTCTCGAGAAGTTACAACAAATATGGGGTGGTTTTGTTGGTTGGTTTCAGGACCACGTTTTACAAAATTAAACGAAGAAAATGAAAAAAAAAATGATCAGAATGATTCTTGATCAGCATTTTTTTATTTTTTTTTGAAACAGCATAAAAAAGAATCAGTCGGTAAAAAAAAAAACAGACTGAGATCCGTTCGGAACACGTCCGTTCGGATACTGTCGGCGTAGATATAGCGTCGCTTTAAGCTTAGCATTTATTTGCGTGTAATATTATATCGTGTGAGTACCTTAGAACCATTTTAAACGCGTTTCCCGATGTAAAACAACAAATGAACAAGTGGAACAGAAAACCGTTGTCCTCGTCCTCGTCCGGAGAATGGAAGGGGCATCTTCTTTTTTCAATTCTGATTGTTCTGTTGTCTTTGATAGCGTTGTTCGTATTGATGCTACGAAAAAAGAGGCAAAGAAGATATCAGAGGGAATTTAAAGCGAGAAAAATGGTAAAAGATAGCATAAATGCAGAATTCACTACCGTGGAGTCGGGTTCGTTCGAGTGGGTGAACTTGTTGTTGCGACATCAATATAAGTGCATTCTGAGCCAAATTGCAGACGAGCACGTAAAACGCATAGCGGTTGATATTCTAAAGAAATTAGATACCGTAAATTCGTTCGTCGGCGATGTCGTCTTAGAAGATTTCTCTTTGGGAACGACGCCACCGAATGTTAACTTGTACGTTGCGAGGTATAACCCTAAAGCAGACTACGTGCAGTTTGAGTGCGATTTTGATTGGGATACGAACGCGTCGCACGCGAGAATACAAGCACAAATAAAGCCTGGGATGTACTTGAAAAGTCTGAACGTCCCAGTTCACATTACCAACTTGTCTATTCACGGTAAAATCATCATGGGAATGCGTCTTGTATCGAGAGAACCGGGTGTTTCTGGCGTCGATGTTTCTTTCAGAGACACACCTACCGTGGACGTTTCGGTCTCACCCATGGGTTTGCCGGTTTCAGATATCCCTGGTTTACACGATTGGGTCATTTCGTTCATTCAAAACGCGATACAGAAAGATTTCGTCGAGCCGAGACGATTGTACGTAGATGTAGAGCACACGTATATGAAAATTGCAAAAAAGGCACAACTCGAAAATTCAAACGGGATAGTCGTCATCAGAGTTATGAAGTGCACGAATCTTGTAAACAGAAATATCAGCTTTGGGTACCCGTACGCTTCTATCTCGTATCGCGGTCAAAAGTCGCGAACGGCAACAAGACCATGGTCTAAACGAATTGAATGGGGTTCGAGACATGAGTTCGATTTGCCCCCATTTGATGATAATGATAATGATGATGATGAAGATAGCGCTCAAATGAAAAGGATAGATTGCGGAGAAGTTTGCGTCAAAATACTCGACCGAACAATAGTTGGATCGATTGTGAAACTCGGAGAAGCGATATTTAAAATCAATCGCTCGAAAGTTGTGAATGGGAAAAAATGTGACCGCGAAGCAGGCATGGAACGCGTACATATAGATTTAGACGTGCATGGAGCGATAACTTCGCGAAAACAGAAAAAAGCTCAATTAACGATAGAGTGGGAAGTTGTCGATGCAAATATAATGGAGCAATCGACGCAACACGATTCTTCTGATATAGAGAGTGATTTGGATGAAGACGCGTTTGATGATGTAGAAAAGACGGTAGTACTCGATGGCGATTACGAGGAGGAAACGTCGCCTCTTTTATCGACGAGTGGCAAAACGAATTCGCCTTCGAGAAGACTTTTTCGCGCGACAGAATCGGAATTGAATGCCTCGACGCCGACTTCGGCGACTTTTAAAGCGTTTTCATCCACGAATTCTCCCTCGGTTGCTTCATCGACTTCGCATTTGCTGCACACGGCAAAATTGCAGCGCATGTTGAAGGAGGAACGCGATCGATTCAACGATAAAATTTCAGATCTCAAACAAGAATTAGAAGGCACGAAGGAAGAAGTTGAGTTGTGGCGTGAGCGTCGAAGCTCCGAGTTACGTCGAGCTATTCTCGAGGGCGCAGTATTCATTTCACACACGAAATATAGGAAACTTGGGTTGAGAAGAAGGGAGCGATATCGCTTTTATTACAACACGACGAATAATACTCTGAATTGGACTTCACCTTCTTCAAAGTATTGGTTCTTTTCGCAACGACGACAGACTTTATTAGCTAAAGATATTGCTGACGTACAAACTGGCTTCTCCAACTTTACAATCGGGCAAAATCTAGAGAAAATGACAATCGGGAATGAAGGGAGAATGAAAGCCGAAAGAGCGACGCACGGATTAAATCCAAAGCGATGCTTTTCAATCATACTCCGAGAACAGACGGAACACGAACAAATAGAAAAGAACAACAGCAAGACCGTTAAATCGTCGAAGAGCGACGCGCGGAATGCCGCAGACCTTGAAAAAATCCGTGCAGAACGTTTGTTAACTATTGATTTAGAGCTCCCTCGAAAAGGTAATGGAAGATCATCACGCGAATGGCAGACGGCAATAATCGAATCATGCATGCAAATGAATAGATGAGTGTAATATATTTATTATAGACAAATGCAATCTAAAACAAACGCGTATTCAAACGCGATTTCTTTGAATTTGCGATATCGATCGGTCGCACTGAAGTGACCGGCGCTCAAATCCGTTTTCAGTAAAATTCTCGCCTCTTCGTTTTCACACGACTCGCGCATGCGCACGGCGTATTTTGCACTTTCCCAATACGCGACGCGAGGGTCGTGTAAACCAGCGGTTATGAGTACATCAGGCTTCCTAGACTTTCGAATATTTTGCATCGGACAGTAGTTTTTCATGTACTCGTAAAATTTGGAGCAATTTGGATTCCCCCACTCAAGCCATTCGCCCGTTGTAAGAGGTATCGACGGATCGCACATACTCACCATAAGGTCGACGAAAGGCACGCCCGCAACGACGCACTTGAATAAATCAGGTGCCATGTTCGTGACTGCGCCCATGAGTAAACCACCGGCAGATCGACCAGAGATCGCGAGTGTTTCAGGAGAAGTCCAACCACTCGCGCATAAATACTCGCCGCAATCGATAAAGTCATAGAAGGTATTCATCTTATTTAAATACTTGCCTTCATCTTCATACCAACTTCTACCGAGTTCCCCACCTCCGCGGATGTGCGCGATTGCAATAGTGACGCCGCGGTCGAGCAGCGGAACTACAGAGCGGTCAAATGCCGGATCGTTCGAAATACCATACGAACCATAGCCTTCTAAAAGAAGCGGACCTTGCCTTTGTCTTTTTCCTTTCTTGTACGCAATCGACACTGGGATTTTCGTTTGGCCGTCTCTGCTCGTGACTTGGATTTGTATCGTCTCGTAATTCTTTTCTACGAACCCTTTACAGGCGGTTATTTTTTTGATAGTTTTATTCTGCGTTTCCATATCGAATTCATATACAGTTCGTGGATTCACCAACGACGAATACGAGAGCAAAATTTTATTCGTATCGTAAACTTTGTTCGCGCTTACGCATGAGAGAGAGGCGGATGCGCGGGAAGGATAAACAACGCTCGCGGCAGGCCATTCAGATCGATACCAGTCTGAAATGCTATCGTCATTGTTATTCATATCATCAAGTCGTAATATCCAAACCTGCGTAAAACCATCTTCTCTGCCATCGATAACTATGTGATTTTTAAACGTCATTATGCTTTCTAAAGTTCGCTTCTCGCTCCATGGGAAACCTTTGCCTTTTAAATCTATCCAGTTCTCCATACCGGGTGTTTCTAGACTCGTCACTTTCAATTCAAAGTTGATCCTTTCACCGAGTCGATTCGTCAACACGTACAGTTGCTTGTTGTTTCTGCTCGGTTCGACGTAATATCTATGCTTATCGCGCCTTTTCTCAACGAGCTGTGGTTTCTCGCTCCGCGACTTTTTCAAATCGACGAGCCAAATCTCGTTGGTTTCCGTGGATTCGCTTTCGAGAATGAGAAAGTTTCCATTGTCACTTTTACCAAAACCAATGTTGTATAACTCGTCGTCTTCTGAAAGCAAACACTCATCTTCGGATTGCGGAGTGCCGATGTTATGTCTCCATACTTTATTAGGCCTGTGTGCATCGTCCATAGTCGCATAAAACAATTGATTATCGCCGTTCCAAGAAACCGAACCGGTCGTGCCTTCGAGCACGTCAACCGGCATCTCCTCCCCAGTTTTAACATTCCTCACCTTAATTCTGTACGTTTCGTATCCAGTTTCATCTACGCCGTACGCCAAAAAATCGTGGCTTTCCGACATGTTGAAGCCACCGATTGAGCAATAGGACATTTGTTTTGCAATTTCATTGACATCCAATACGACAGTTTCACCGCCTTTGGTGATATTCGTTCTTTCTTGTCGACAGACAATCGGGTAGGATTTTCCTTTCACCGTGCGAACGTAATATTCAAAGGTATCCCCCCATTGAAATTTCACGTCGACATCGGTTTCCTCGATCGCCTTGACGATTTCGTTGTAAAGTTCTGTCTCCAACTTTTTGGCATGTTTCGTGTGAGCCTCGGTGTAGTTATTTTCCAGTTTCAAGTACGCGAGAATCTCTTCGTTCTTTCTCTCGTCGTCGCGCAACCAGAAAAGGTCATCGTTGATCTTGATAGCTGGATCCATGGCATTTTCACCTCTGTTCTCGCCAGGGACGACCCCGAATGAAACGTCGTGATTGATCTTCTTACACGAAGGCTTTGGAATAGTCGTCGTTATTTTCTGCTTTGTCCCTTCTCCTCCTCCTCCTCTTCCGGTTGCTCGACTGACGATTTTCCTCGCCGATGATTTCCCTTTCGACGTGGTTCGCAGAAAAGTAGCCGTGAACGCAATTGCCGCGGCAATAGGCAAGATTGGTTTCATCCTGCCGAACGGAAGATGTTTTTTGTGACAATACTAATAGCAGTTCTTTTGAGTGTTTGATTTGATTATTTCTTTGACGCTATTAGTTATTTAGGGATGTGGGTGTTTTGTTTTTAAGTCTTGCCCGAAATTCGTCGTCAAAAAAGAAAAGAGTTTGGATCATCATCGAAGATGGTTTTGATGGCACATACCGCATCAACTTCTGCTGTTTCAAGAAGTTTGTCTGTGTCCATAGAATCCTACAACCGAAATCATTTCCAAATGAGAATACAACCGAACGCTGCACGAAGGGATTATACTTCTTCACCTAATGAGAAAAGAAGAAAAAGGAGAAAAAGGAAACCCGATAGACACAGATTAATGGCATCGACACCTTCATCTTCTTCGCCATCCTCTTCAAAAGAGGTACCAGAGAGCGACAACGTCTTGATTTTGTACACAAAGCCGGGTTGCTGCTTATGCGAAGGTTTAGAAAAAAAGTTGAAAGAAGTTTTAGAATTAGCACAACGAGAAGCGAACACGGCAGGAAGAACAACAATAACAGAAGATTTTGATAATAGTAAAAAATGTCGCATCTCTCCAGACTTGTGCGACTATGCGCTGGAAATCAGAGACGTGTCCTTGAACAAAGAATGGGCATATGCGCACGCGGGTGAAATACCAGTCTTATTTATTGGTAAGCGTAGTGATGCCGATGATGCGCAAAATAAAGTAAAACGACCAACCCCTAGAGTCTCCGTCGAAAGGCTTAAACTCGACTTGGAAAAGCATTTGGTATCATTAGCAACGAAAGGTATTGGTGAGGGAAAGACATCGACAAAAGGAGGCGAGGGTGATAACACGGAATACGGAGGAGGATGGAAGATTATTAGCGCGAAGCCATTTTGAGAAAATTATTACACGTACTATGCTTGTTTGCGCGTATTTATTCCCCTTTACTGTTTGCGCGTATTATTACAACTTTAGTTCCTTTTTAAAGGAAGCCCAATCTGGTGGATTATACATGACGTATTTCCTAAACGCTGCAACTAATTCTACATCATTCCCACCTTTCTCGACGAATGCTTTGAACTTATCGAAATCAACGACGCTGCCTTGACTTCCTAGTATTTTTGCCAAACTTGAGGCATCGAGGTGACATTTGCTCGATAGGGTTTGTATGGCAGGTACTTCGCTTAAATTATCGATCTTCTTCTTCAAAATGTCATAACCAAATTCGCTTCGCGTCTTGGGTACTATTTTCATTCGATCGAGATTGATAATTCCAGTTTCCTTTTCCATTGTATCTTTAAATTTTCTTCCATTAACTTTTTGCTTCTTCTTCTCATCGCTCCCCACATATCCCAAGGGAGGGAGTAAATATTTGACGTCGCGTAAAAATTCCAATCCTCGAGCTCTCTCGAAACGCGCATGCAGTTCTGCATTAGCCCGTTCATTCAATTCTGTTTTCGTTTCTTCCGTTTCTATTCCTACGCGTTGGTTCACTTCTTTCACTCCCTTTCCTTTTTCTTCCAAAGCGTCTTTCTCTTCTTCACTTAAAAATTTCATCTTCTCCTGGAAAATCGGCTGCAGACTTTTATACAATTGTTGCTGAATTTCGTAATCATCGTTAAATGACTTTTGCTCATCTTGCGTCATTGACTTCCAATATTTAGAGAGATCCTTCGAATGTTTTATTGTGTCTGAATTCGCACGCTCTGAACATTCAAACAAAAAATACGGTTTTCGCGGCTTTGGCGTTTCCGTAGTAACGAGCTCACCTCGGAGAAGAGCGGCGGCGATTTCCATGAATGTTTTCTTATATGAAAATGTTTGCATTTCTCGCTGATATCTCAATTTATCCTTATTCACGTGTGTCTCAGCCTCTGCCTTCTCCTCTTCAGATGCAGTGTTCCAAAGCTCTCGCAACTTTGCATATTTTTCCGCATTCGTCAGATGTGAATTTTCACTCCTGCATAGTTTAGCCTTTGTGTTGTTGTCTGAAAACGCTTTGTATGCAGTCATTACTTTCTTTGGTTCCACTAACTTCCTTTTCTGCATTCGTTCCAGCTTTAAATCGATTGATGCGATCTTGCGTTTTCGTCGCTCTCTTGTCTTCTCTAAAGTTTTTTTCTCCTTTGTTCCTGTATTTTTGGCAATCTTCTTCGTCTCGAAGTCGTCGTTCTCGTTCTCGTGCTTCGTCTTTTTCTTATACGGACCTCTTTTCCCGCGCTTTATGATACCTTCTTCAATGTGTATCTTCCTCGTTTCATTTTTATCATCAGCAGCACCTTCTTCTTGCGCCGCGTTTCCAATTTGTTGTTGCTCTAAACTTTCTTGTCTCGATGCTGCGATGAGCTCCGCTGCTTCATCTAACGATCCCAACATTACAACAGCAGCGAGTGTAGATTTTTGAACGATTCACTTTAATGAGTACGCGTGCATTTGTTTTCCTCCTTGTTCGTCTTTATCTGTCGATATCTTCTCAAAGCGCGCTCGCCAAGCGCGTGATGACTTTGTGTGACTCGAATTTTGAAATTTGTTCTTCTCTCTCTTTTTCTTCCTTCTTCTTTCAAGTTCTTTCTTAAACTCTCAAAAAAAACCAAAACGAAAACGAAAATGCCTCATCAAAAACTCACGCGCATCACTCAAACACAACGATAAAAGATGGATCATCAAGACTTTAAAGAGGTTGTGTTGACCAAGAAACGACCGTCAGGGAGTGGAACCGGCGGTGGAACGCTCAAGGATCAAAGAGCAGTAGCAAATGTGCGCCTTTTCGTGTGCTTTTATTTTTGTCGCGACTTCTCTTTTTTTATAACGCCCCAAAATGTGGGGTTGCTGACGACGACGACGACGACGTTGCCTTACGCCTTTACTTTTCTTTACTTTAAACAACTGGACAGGCATTGAAACAAGGATTGAACGTCACAGCGGTGAGAAAAGACGTTTCGAACGTAAATAAAGCTGGTCCAGGGCGTAACGCGTCGAAGCTCGAGAATGAGACCGAAGAACTCACGCACAAGACAGTCAAAACAGAAGTGAAGAAGGCCATAATGCAAGGCCGTTTAGCCAAAAAGTTAACGCAAGCGCAGCTTGCGCAACAAATTAACGAACGTCCTCAAGTCGTTCAAGAGTACGAATCTGGTAAAGCAATACCAAATCAACAGATTCTCGCAAAGTTGGAGAGAGTTTTAGGTGTAAAATTACGAGGTAAAGGAATGAGATAAACTCGTCGTCGCGAGAGAAGTGCGTTTTGTGCTAAACTTAGCAATGTTTTGAGTCAATTTCTTTTTACTATACTTTAACATACGACTAATATGTACAGTGCCACGCCAATACGTTTCACGCATGTCCTAACTCTATAATTTTTGGAAAGATTATCTGTAAAGCGTGAGCAACTAGCGCGCAAAAGACAAAGAAGGAAATAACTGTCCCGACGGTGAAGACATCGACCCATCTTTCGTATCGAATCGTCCTTTCGCTTGGCTCGAAATCTTTGAGCTTTTCCATCTTGCTCTCATGATTGTACGCACTCGCCCACTCATCTGCCCACGAGTGTCTGATGGCTTCGGCAAAATCCTCGAATACCGGGTAACTATCGCTATGGATTACAGACGAATACGCGACTGGTAACACGTGGCTTCGCTCCGCGGCGAAACGTTTTTGTGACAACACTTTCTCTTTTCCCGCACAAATGATGATTTGAACGGGAAGTTTCCTAGAGTGCGCATATCTCAACATGCCACGTTTTAGCGGTAAACTATGCGGTTTAATATTTCTCGTCCCTTCTGGGTAGCACAAGAAACCCGGGAAATACTGTTCGCACCTCGACCAGTGCTTATCTATGCTATTGTTCAGTTCTTCATAACCGCCACCTTTGTCCCTTCGAAATGGAAACACAGCGCCAGCAAAGACGGCTGGCAACATGAAAATAGGGAACACGTACATCACGAGCATTCTCGATAAAGTAAACGACCGTCCTTCGCATAAGGACATGTCGATGAAGAAGTCCGCCCACGCGCGGTGATTGCACAGATAAACGCACTTGCCTTCTCTGTAAAGTTGTTTCTGCGAAACGATTTTGAATCGGACATTCATGACATTTGAAGTCATGAAATCGGCCCATATTTGCGTAATCGATGGTCGAATCTCCTTGGAAAAGTTCCAAACGCCGTGGAACGTCCCTCGCGTGAGCAAAGAGAGTGGATAAGAAAACGCCAGAATGGGAAACGCAATCAAAAGAGCGATGAGATTTACAATTTTCTCCACAAGACTTCGCGTATCGGTATATTTGTCTCGCGAAGAGCTGGGACTCTCGAGCTTCTTTGATGGAGACGAAAGTGGCATTTGAAAATGTTACTCGATGATGGGACAGAGAGAGTGAGAGAGGAAGTTCTGTGGTTAAGGTGGTGGTGGTGTGCTTTAGATTTTTTCTGTGGAATTGAAGATGGTGAGTGTTTGAGATGAACGATTTTTTTTTTGGGAAATAGGTGAAATGACGAAATAAGGTGAAAATGACCAAAAATAGGTAAAAATAGAAAACATCGCCACACTCTTTTTGCGCGCGCTTCCTGCTCGTAATCCGTATCTTTACACTCCCGCGCGAAACAAATCGTCGTTAATGGCTGTCGTCGAAGTGTCGCCGTTTCAGGAATGCATTACTCCCAATTCTCACAATCATACGCACGCAAAGGTGAATGCAAAAAATACGAGTAGAAAAAGAAACGAAACCGTTACTAAAAATAAAAATCCTCTGTTCCCATCGACGCTTCCATTTTCTTTACAACCGCGACATAATCCGCGAAACACGATTTTTCGCGAGTTCTATGATTTGGGTGAAATTCCAATCGCTGTAGCCCACGGAGGTGGTTCTAACGCGGTCACGTGGCGAGTTGATCCAGCAAAATTGGATTATCACAGATACCTTCCTTTGTTCTTCGATGGTATTCGTGAAATCGACCATCCATACAGATTGCTTTCCGTGCAAGGTGCAAAACAATTGTTAGCCGTTTGCCCGGAAAAAGTTGCGAACGTTATGCCACAACTCATTCTTCCACTTCAAAATGCGTTGAAAACGCGAGATGCCCCAATCGTTGCCGTTGCGATGGATCTATTGCGTCACTTGGCGACGTGTGAAAAATCGATTGGACCAATGCTCGTTCCATATTATCGACAATTGCTTCCGATTTTAAACGTCTTTAGAAACTGCGACTCTTTGAAAGTTACATTAAACGTACTGAGCGATGGTTCCAAACGCGATGGGAAGGAATTGATTGGAAAAGGACGCTCGGCAAAAACTTTGCGCGTTCTCGTAAAAGAGACTTTACGCGTTTTGGAGCGCGTTGGTGGCCAAGATGCACTGATTAATATAAAATACATGGTTCCGACCTACGAATCGTGCGTAATCTTGCAGTAATATAACAAGCAAATAAATCAAATGTTTAACCGGTACATGTCATGTTAATCCATGTGATCCCGATTATCATATTCAAAGTTGCTAAAGTTCTCGCTACCGTTCGATCCCTGTTGCCTTCCTTGTTGTCTTTGTTGCAAACGTTTTATCTCTTCCCTCTTTTTCTCCTCCAAGCGCAAAGCATTATTCGTCGCGACATTCACAGCACCAACGATACCACCGATAGCACCGCCGTAAAGAACACCTAACAACGTCAACACCACGGAAATAGCAGAAATGACAGCTAGGATGAAAAAAGATATGAAGGAGAAGGAGGAAGCGCCGAATCCATAAATCACAGAAGGCAGCGAAAATGTGAAACCAATAATAGCTCCAAACATACCCACCGTAAAATTTACGAGAATAGTAAACGTCCATCTAATCATAAACTCCAGCGCATTATCGTCTGACCTTCCATATAGTAAAGCGTTGAACGCATCGTAAAAAGTTTGTTGCGTAGCAAAAACTTTACCGCCCTCATATTTTTCCCAGAATTTTTTCTTGGTCTCTCGCACACCTTCTTCGCTCCAAATACCTAATACACTTCTGGCGTCTCGCAGCTTTCTCTCGCGCTCTTTGTTCAACGCCTTCAAAGCTCGCCATTGTTCCTTCTCTTTTCTCTGCAGCTCTAATACTTTGGATTTCTCGCTTCCACCGCGTAAACGCCAACCAAATCGCTTAGTTTCGTACAATTCAGTGCGTGTCGAACGATACGCGTCTTCGGCGTTTAAACGAGCTTCACCTAACCCACCTTCCGGGCTATCAATCAGTCGAAGTTTTTTTTCGTATTCCTCAAACTGTTCCTGCGTCACTGGAAACGGGCGAGCAAAGAATGCCAAGAATATACCGACGACATACAAACCCAAAGAGAATGTCAACTTTGGTGTCGTGCGTGGCTTCCAGTTTTTTATCAAAGTGATGAATGAAGCCGATTGCCTTTGTTGTCTCTGTTGCTGCGTACGAACGAGTGCATCTGAATTCATGCCTTGCGACTGAAAAGCAGAGGCAGAAGAAGGACGACGACGTTGATTCATATCTGTGCGTTGTTGGAGTGAGGAAAGATTGAAAAAAACAGTCAACAACGAAAAAGAAAATGTTCTCAAATCTACATTTTCCCAAGCACCATACCGAGTTTTCCCGAAAGACGCCCCGGGAGCTTTTTCGGTCATCTCCTCTCTTGTTTGAGTTCAAACTTTACGATGTCGAAAAGAAGAAGACGCGAGGAGGAAGATTAAGCGGGGTGGGGAAGTTGTCGAGCAAAAGTATGGGATTTTGGAAAAACAGCCGGAATTCAACAAGAACGAACAACAACTCTTCAGGTGAAGACAAACAGTCGGCTACGTCCTCCCAACACCCGTTCCCACACGATGAAAAAGACGGTTTATATCGTAAACATCAAGGTCAGTTGCTTTATGATACCGATAAGCGCGCAAAACCACACCGTTGCAACGATAGATTGGAAGATGTCATTTGTTCTCTGTATGCTGGAGGGAACGTATTTTTAACAGTACCAAAGGTTTGGAGCACATTTACGGAGTGCTTGCGATCGAAAGAAGGTGAAGAACCGGATGTACCGTACGTGTACCACACGCCTCCATCGTCGAATCTCCGTCAGAACCGGCGGAAAACGTAATATTAGCGTAGCACACGAACTTTATTAATAACAGTTGGAACGCGCAGAACTTTGCCTCTCGTCGATGTTTTCGTGACGCTTTGCTGCACCCAGTGATCTACGATGCTATTTCAAATACCAGGGTACCATGGTGTACCATGGTACCATGGTACTATTCTATTCTATTCTATTCTATTCTATTCTATTCAAATTCTTCTATTTTTCAACCAGTTTGCGAGCTCTTTGTGTCCTTCCATTTTCGCCATGTCTTCTGGACCAAAACCATCTTTATCTCGAAGTAGTGGCAAATCTACCTCCTCGACTAAATACACGCAAGCGTCGTAGAAGCCTTTCGTGGCACATTTATGGAGAATCGTATGACCATTGACATTTGCCGACGTAACATCGAGACCCAAAGCACGAAGATATTTGAGCATCTTCACATCGCCGCTTTGTGCAGCCCAGTGTACGGCGTTGCATCGATACTTGTTTTCTCGATGAATATCGCACTTTGCGACTTTGACCAAATACTCACACAATTCTAGATGTCCCATCCACGCTGCTCGCATGAATGGTGTCGTACCGTCAGCCATCTCGCAATCTTTGTCTATGTTTTTTTCTTCAATTAGCCACTCTATCACTTTTAAGCACCCATTTCTACTTGCCCAATGAATTGCTGCTCTACCTTTCTTGCGCTCGGCAAACCCCGGGTCCATTCCAACTTGATCACAAAGAAACTTACACAATTCCAACGCATCCGAGCCAGCGCTCCAGTGCAAGCAATTCGAGCCGTGCTGATCACAAACAGTATTTATATCAAGATCTGGGTTCTCTCGTAAAAACTGTCTCGCATTCTCGACGTTATTTGTTTTGCAAATCTCAAGCAATGGATGTAATTCTGGAGCCGCTTTCTTTTTTGCTTCCTCTTGGTCGAGCACCTCGGTGAATCGACTCAGTAAATATTCTCGTTGTAACGCGTCTATGTTCGTTAAATCTATGAGTGAGTTTCTCGACGTCTGTTGTAAGTTCTTGCTTTCTTCGTACGAATGTTTATGGACACTTTGCGTGTGCGTCACGAGACCCTTTGAAGCTTCAAAAAATCGTCCACACATCGAGCACATCAACTCTCCCATTTTCGCGTGCTCTGCCAATCGTTTCTTCGTCAGTATTCGCATTGTTCCGCCTTTAGGACACGTTCTGATATCAGCGATACCAATCTTGTGCATTTGCGATGCGTCCATGTTTTCATAAACCGCTTCGCACAAAGCGATGCTATCGGCATATTCACTTCTCTGTATTAAACCGTACGACGTTACCCGATACAACACGAGCGTTATGTTTTTACCGTCTGACTCATCAGCTTTGCGACGATAACATAAGTGATAGTTTTCTCCCAGCACAGCTGTTTTCTCTTTCGCATTTCTTTCGTTTTCTTTACTTTCATCATCATCATCATTATCGGTGGTAGTAGCAGTAGTGGTAGTAGTGCTAATTTCATTTTTCGATGCTTTCCACGATTTCAACAGAGCTTCTCGGATAGCGCTCTCGTTTTCTTCTTCTTTTTCTTCTCCTTCTCTTTCCATCGTGGCGATTCTTTTCAACGTAGCAAAAAGAGATACGAAAGCTTTACACGTGAAATCAGCGGAGCCTTTTCTCGTCGTTTTCGTGACGACATTCCTTGCCAATTGAAAGACTTCATCAACGAGTGCATTAGGTAAAAAAGACTTAGCGGTCACGATGAGAAAATTCTGGATATCCAAACGCGTTGCGTTTTCCTCGTCCATTGACTTGTGAGAAATCAAACGCTATTATTTATGCATGGACTGAGGAGTATCGAATACACAGGAGGGACTCTGCTTTTAGTCCAGTGTCTGAAAAAGAAAATTGAAGCGCGTGGTGCGAAGAATAGGACTTGGTACACGTAAAAGTTGTGAAGAAAAGAGAAAAGAAGAAGAAAAAACAAGGGAGAATAATCTGTTCGTTACAAAAAATCATTTTGTTTACGAGTAGGGGAAAATGCGCACGGGAGGCTACTATGGCAGCCGTGGTTACGGGAGGAGAGGTAGGGGCGGAGGTATAAACCCATTCTTTTATTACTACTTGTATAGAATGTATCAACAGTACCAAGCGGTCCCGAACAAACCAAACGGAACTCTCATAATAATGGCGGTCATGGCGTCCTATTATTTCGATGTGTTCCCTCTCTTGAACGATATTATCGGTGACATCTCCAACGCCTGTTTTTCTCCCGCGAAGATAATGGGAGATTTTCAAGTGCAAAGAACGTTGTTTTCCTCCTTCGTGCACGGCGACGAGATACACTTAGGTTACAATATGAGTTCGTTACTTACGAAAGGGATTGTTCTCGAAAACAGGTTTGGAGGGAAGGCGGAAAAATTTGTTCTTTTGTTTTGCGCTTTGTCCATTTTGACGCATGGATTTGCAGCAATAATAGCGAGCGGGTTGTTCCACAGCGGACTCTTCGATAGAGATATATATTATAACGCGACATATGGGTGCGCGGGTGTCTTATTCGCGTTACAAACGATAGTATTAGGTCAAAATCCAAGAGGCAACTATTCGTTTTTCGGTTTACAAGTGCCAGCGCGTCGATTGGCCTTGACGGAAGTCGGTTTACTATATCTCATGAATCCAAGTAACTTGAATTTAATTGTACACAGCAGTGGCATCTTAGCAGGCATGCTCATGTTGCGGCCGACGAAAGTTATCAACATGCTGAAGTATATTTTTGGTTTCAATATATTCAGAGAAAGAAGAGGAGGAGGAGGAGGAAGAGGAGGAGAACGAAGGTCACCACAATTGAATGGTAAACGCTGCGCAATGACTGGTTTAACCGGCGCACAAGCGTCACTAAACGGTACGTGGGGGACTATAGTTCGCGTCCTAGACAATGGGAGTAAAGCCGTCGTCAAACTCGATGATGCATCGCGAGGCGAAATAGAAGTGGGAAGAGAAAACATCCTTTCGATTTGATCCTGATTATAAACAGCTGACTACAATAGATGGTATTATCATCCCTTTAGCATCCTCGAAGATATTGAAGCATTCTAGTAAATCATCATCGACATTTTCAATAAATGAGGACACTACCTCCGATACTGTAGGGATATTACTGATATTGACCTCACCAACTTGTTCGACAGAAATGGCGTTCAATGCTTCGACTTCATTCGCCACTACGTTTCGAAACGAACGCATTTCGTTTTCAATCCTTCCAATTTCTGTTTCTACATATTTTGCACGGGACTCGACCGTAGATCCCCAAACCGACACATCCATTTTATTCTTTGGGTGCAATTCTTCGCTCACCTTTTCGAATTTTTGGCAAGCTAAAATCGTCAACTCTGTAAAACCAACAATAACGCTCTCGCGCGTACTTTCGAGCTCGTTTTCAGCTATTTCTATTAAACTCAACGCTTTCTTCGTTGGATTTTGTTCCGGATTTTCCATCACCTCTTTCAAAAGCATGCTTATGCGTTGAACCAAATCTATTATTTTTTTGGCGTGAATCTTTCCAGACTTTTTTACGGGAGACGTTTCAGCTTCGTGAAGATGTATATCCATCTCCTCAAACTCCTGATTCGTATTTATTTTCAAAGGCGACCCGATTTCGTCGCTGACGTGGGGGGATAAGATATCCGCACATGCCTTTGCCATAAAATTAGCCGCCTCGGAATCAAGAGCTTTAAACGATTCTTCAGCCTCTTTTGTATTCATATCGATTGAATCTAAATACTCAAACACGCCGTACTCTTGAAGATTCTCAGCTAAGCGACTAGTTCCGTTTGTTCCATCTTCAATCCCCGCAGTGATTACTTTCGTAGCGTTAGATAGAACTTTTTCTATACCGAATAAGGCGTTCTTACCGTATTTCTCAGCAGTCGCTCCCACCCCTTTTTCTCTAATCGACCCTTCAACGTCGTTTGCCAATTTTTTACCTTTGGTTGTGAAATCACCAATCGCATGCCAGGTTTTTGAAGCGAGTTTTTCTGCAATCTCTAACGCATCGACTTCATCTCTCGTACTTTGCCTAGTACGGCCTTGTTGTTGATTTTGGACATTTTCGCCATGCGTTGTTGTTGTTGTTGTTGTTCCTTTTGTTTTTGATGATGATGCGACATCGTCTCCAGCGATGTGTCTAGAGAGTTCTCGTATATCACTCGTCATTTGGCGA
Organism: Bathycoccus sp. SAG4; assembly: GCA_009618065.1. Lineage (NCBI taxonomy): Eukaryota > Viridiplantae > Chlorophyta > Mamiellophyceae > Mamiellales > Bathycoccaceae > Bathycoccus > Bathycoccus sp. SAG4. The sequence continues at coordinate 5,126 of VIAV01000043.1, read as the reverse complement.
GTAAATTCGTGTGTTTTGACAGTAGTCACAGTTTTGGATGCAGCGCTTTTTAACGCTTTGAGACCACCAAATAAACTACCAACTATAGTTGAAGATTGCGCGAGGTCATCAAATTCGTTTTGCGCTTGATGATCCGGATATGAGGTCTCTCTCTCTCCAACAGCATCTATCTGTGTTGAAGCGTGCGGCTGCTCACTTTTATCTGCTTCGAATACCGCTTTGGGAGTCTCCAACTCTTTCTCTCGCTGTTGTTGCCCTCTTTCTTCTTCTTCTTCTTCTTCTATTCTTACTCGTTCGACAGCAGCAGACTCTGCTTCACGTCTTGGTTTCAACTCTACAGCTTCAGCTTGTGCTCTTGCTTTCAGCGTAAATTCTTCGCGTTCGCGTTTTTCTACTTCTAGCTTATGTCGTGCTTCCCTTTCTTCTTCTTCTTTCGCAGCCGCTTCCACAGCAGCTCTCTGCATTTTGGCAGCTTCTTCTTGTTTCTCAGATTCCCTAATTCTCGCTTCGTGTTTCTTTCGAGCGGCTGTAATTTCAGCAGCCTGGCATGCTTCTAACTCAGCTCGTTCTCGATTCTTTCTTTCTTGGTCTTCTTGTTCTCTTTTCGCTTCTTCTTCTTCTTCTTCTTCTTCTTCTTCTTCTTCTTCTTCTTCTTCTTTCATCTTCTTCTCGCGCACAAGTTGTTGTTGCTCTTGCTGTTTCATAACGGCATCATTGTTATTGTCCTCCACTGGCATTGCTTCATCCGCCTCCTTCTTCGTACCGTCATCGTCGTCAGAATCCAACCAGTCGTCGATCTCATCTTCATCGATCGTGTTGTCGTCATCGCGGTCGTCTTTCGCGGACGACATTCTGTTCGATACGTGTAAATTGTTTCGGAGGAAAAAATTTGAGTACTCGTGTGGCCATTTATTTATGAACGAACGTCTTCCTTCCTTTTCGTCGTCTTCTCTCTTTTCTCTCGCGTTCTCCCACATCTCTTATCTTTTTCAGACGACCAAAGCCAAAGAAATATTATTCTCTCTCTCTCTCTCTCTCTCTCTCTCTCTTTCTCTGCTTTTCCAACGCAAACCTCATTAATACATGCATACTTAACCGACATCACGACAACAACGAGCACTAAAAACCATGACATCCTCGGTCACGCCCTCCCTGACGATGTTTTTGTGCAGTCGATCGTCGTCGTCTACGATGCGGCGAAGTAAGAATACTATCGCTTTGAAAAACAACAAGATCTTTTTTCCTGCGAAGACAATAACGAACTCTTCTTCATCAACATCACCATCGTCATTCGAAGAAGAAGAAGAAGAAGAAGAAGATAAATTAGTGATCACCACTAACGATGATGATGAAGCTAATGCACTCGGACGAAAACAGTATCTTTCAACGATGAGGAAGAGAAACGACGTCGAGGAATGGTTAGAGAAGTGCGATAGCTTGGAGTTCTCTTTGCAACTCGCTCTCGCAAAGGAAGATTACGACTTGGCTGCGAAAATCAAGAAAGAACTCGAGCCAAACGCGGACGATGAAGACGATATTAATTTTAGTATGTTGTGCGATTTATGTCGTCGCGTTAGCTCGCCAGCATCATCAGCAATCACCGCGGATGATGAAGTAGAGGCTATCACTGTGGCGGCGAAAAAGCTCGGATTAGTTGGTGATCCTCGAGCTCTACCTGCTCTCGCCCGAGCGCTTCGCGTGCCTGTTGCTGAAAACGCGAAAGTGCACGCTCAAATCGAACAAAGCATGTGGACTTTGTTCGGAAAATCAGGGGACACGGAACTCGATTTATTGCTCCAAAAAGGATCGGACATTATGCACGGAAGATACGTGGCTCCAAAGTTAGGAGAAGGCGATCAAAATGAAGAAGCTGAAGATGGAAACTCTACCGAGAAGAGTACAAATGACAAAGAGAATTCGTCGGAGAACGAGAAAATTAGGAATTCGCTTGAGCAACAAGCGGCAGAGCGCATGCGAAATTTGAAGCGAGCGACGACGATCTTCACTTCTGTTATCGAAAAATCGAATGGATTATTCGCGGAAGCTTGGAATCAACGGGCGACAGCTTTGTACTTGCAGGGCGATTTTGCCTCCGCCTATGCTGACGCTGAAGAAGCTTTTCGATTGAATCCGTATCATTTTGGCGCGCGTAGTGGTATGGGTTTATGTAAATTTGCATCAAGAGCCTACGACGAAGCGCTGGTGCTGTTCGAGTCTACGCTCGAGATAAACCCACACATAAAGTCTATTCAGCGCTATTCCAAGGAACTTCGAAAGGCGCAGGCCAGTCCTCGAGTCGAGAGACAAAAACTCACAGATGCGCTCGAAGATTACAAAAGGTCTATAGCGCCATCTGCAGAGTCGCCGCAACGCAAATTTGATGACCCCGAAACGCCAGAAAATTAGATGTAAGAAAACTTTAAAACGGGGGATGTATTTAAGAAAAGGAAACTACTATTACTCATTGCATACACTACCAAGGTACGGTACCCAGGTATACCATGGTACCAAAACTCGATGCGCGTTCGTATTAAATCATGTCTAAGTTTTTTAGATTGCGATAGATTCTTCCCCTTCGCTCTCTCAAAGGTTTAATCTTTTCGCAATAGTTTTCGTGATACGCACGCTTACTTTTTGAACTATTACGTATGTCTTTCATAAAGTTCCTTCTCTCTTCCATGTAAATCTGCATCTCGTTTTCTATTGTTTCCAAATTTTCTTCGGATACGTCACCGTCGCCTGGGAACAGCTCGTCGCTCACTACATTGTTGTCACCAGAACCATCGCATTCGAGTTCTTCGGAAGAGTTTTTCAAAACCAGTGCTTTATGCTCGAGTTTATCGTTCATTCCTGGTCCAAGATAGTGCCAGTTTCGTCGAGAAGCGCTTTGTATTTGAAAGTTTTTGTAACTTTCTGGAACAGCCTCGTTGACGTTTTCGTTTGGATCCCACCACGTGCAAGATTCGAGAGTTTGGAGTGTTTTTCCACTTTCGCCGTGATTTTGCTCTTCTGTTATCGTAGAATGCTTATTTCGAGGAATTCTCCACATTCGCAATTCTCCTGTCGATGTCGCCGTTAAGAGTCCCCAGAAATTCACCTCTTTGAGTCCGTTGTCAGTTTTTGTTGATATCGGCGCTTTGAGCCACGCCAAGTCTGCGCAAGCGCACTGTTCAGACGCGTTGATGCTACCGCACTTTCTCTCGTGTTTCACTTCCAGTGCGTCGCTCGAATATACGCGAACATATGAATCATTACTCGCGACTGCTACAAACCCTCCATATTCGTTATGCTTGACGCAATTATGTGCCGCAGTCGTGCGCGTCCATTTTTCACCCGCAAATTTTAAAATATCACCAGATTTTTCGTCCTGTTGAACGAGCGATTTTCCTGCTCCGCTCGGCGATGCTCTGATTGAAAAACATCTCAAAACACCATCTAAAGCACCAGTTATTAATATATTCCTCGTTCCGGGATTAGGATGCCACGAAAGTGAAGTGATCTTACTGGAATGATCGTCGTACCATTTACACAAGCGCCCGCTCACGGACGACCAAACGAGAATGCGATATGCACCACGACCACTATTCGCGTAACTATCGCACGTGGCTGTCAAAATAAGACGTCCGCAATTTGTGTACGTCACGTGTGTCATTTGCTTTGTCATCCATCGCAGCGTGTGTAAACAACTTCCAGGATCTTTGACGTCTCCGTTGATATCGAAGACGCGTCCGTCACCATCGTTTGACACCGTCGTCAGAGATGCACCAGTTTGCGGGTGCCATGCGATTTCATTGACAGCATCACAGTGATGATACTTTGTCACGCATTCTAAGGATCCAGTTTGAACATCCCAAACTGCTATTTTGCCATCTGAATCTGCAGTTGCGAGACGATGTGAAAACAAAATTGGTGAGAACGCACACGCGGTGATGGTTGCTTTTTCATCGTGAAAGCTGCTTAAGTGAAATACTTGTTCGTCACCACTTCTTATTTCGCGGACCATATTTTTCCAAATTATGATAGTGTTATTGCGTCCAATAATTGCGAGTGTGGGTGTATCTGGATTTTCGTATACATAATTGTCATCGTCGCGAGTATCTGCATCCTCGTCTGCGTCGATATCGTCGTCCGATGCTTTCGGATCGCTCCATCGTATATCGACAACATCTTCTGAACATTTTAATCTCGCAATCTTTTCGCCATCTGCAGACCAGACGTTCACAAACTTATCTCTGCCGCACGTTGCAATCAGGTACATAAACTCTGATGAAAAAGCTACACTCGTATTCGAAATGATGTGGTTATCTTTTCTTCCCATCGATATAGATTTTACCGCGATGCGTTTGACGCCTCCTTCGTGAGCGTTTTCAACAACCCACATCGACGACGAACTCCTCATTCTCTCTTCGCATCTGGTGATTCCTTCGTCTACTTTTATTTTTACGTCTACATTTGCATCTCTTATCGGTGATTCTCTGTAGATCTTGAGTGCCGCACTCCACCGTTCCAATCTTTCTAAAATATCTCCGCATGTTAAAAACGGATCAACCCAGAGCCTTCGAAACGAACACGATTTTTCGGCATCGGACAATCCGTCTTCATAATCGCCAAGGGCGCGATGACACAAAGCGCGTTTGTGGTACAACTCTGCGTATCGATGAAGTCCTTCAAGCTTAGAAAATGCGAGCGCTTGCGTGTAACACTCGCGCGCTCTCGGGTAATCCTCTTCTTTCATGGCATCGTCACCAATTTTTTCGAGATTTAGGCCGTGCACGAGAGGCTGCGAATCTGCCACATCATCGCGTATCTCTAACACAGCCTCACTTTCCTTCTCGTCTTCATCTTTTCCTTTGCTCGCATTTTCTTCTTTGTTCTTTTCTATCTTTCTTTCGTGACGATTCTCGTCATCTTTATTCGTATTCCTCATAATCGTTTTCGCTCGCCAAGAATACGGCGCATCTGATTTCACACATTGATGCGTGTCTTTAATTTTTTCATTCTTCTTTTTCCATTCCTCCTTCCTACCTTCTTGAAACCCTTCTTGTTTTTCTCGTTGTTGTTGTTGTTGTTGATGATGATGATGATGATCTTTATCATCAACGCGTTGATCGACGTGATCATCGTCG
>VIAV01000042.1:0-21470 GCA_009618065.1 Bathycoccus sp. SAG4 | reverse complement strand
AAAGAAGGACAAAACGAGGGAGGAAGAGGCCCCTCGTGGATGATGATGTGATCGAGAAACACTACTTTGACACCCTGGATTTTTTGGCCTCTTTTTTTTTTTCGAGAAAAAGAAGACCACCAATACTGTTTCAAAATGCACTGTTTTTGGGGGGGCCAAAAAATGTGGTGATGATCATCGTATCATATCATCATCGACAAGAAGAACAAAGACGCGCAAAACACGCAAAACGCACAAAATTTTTTAACTCACAAAAACACTCTCTTCTATCACACACACACAATCCCAATACTATATTATACAAACAGCAACAGCACCGCAACGTCAAAGCGGCGGCCAAAGCGACGACGAACGACGCCGATGAACCGGCGGCGGCGGTCTTGAAAGGCGCGGCGGTGACGGCGGCGGCGATCGCCGCGCTCTCCGGTCCTCTCCCGGCCAACGCCGCCGCGACGGCGGAGTTTGATCTCGAAGCCATGTACGCGGAGAAAGGACAAACGGTCAAGGCGGCGGACCGATTCGAAGGCACGGAAGTGGCGAAGGTTGTCGAACAACCGAAAAAAGCGCCGAAAATTGCGGTGCCGACGCCGAAGCCGAGAGTGGAGGTGGCGAAACCGGCGCCGAAGGTTGTCGCGCCGCCGGCTAAGGTTGTCCAACCGAAAGTCGCCGCGCCAAAAGCCACCACCAAGGCGGCAATGCCGTCTATGCCGTCCATGCCATCCATGCCGTCGGTGAAGATCTCGCCGGCGCCAGCACCGCCACCAAAGCGAACTCCGACCAAGCCCGCGAAGGCGCCGAAGGCTGCTGTCACGCCGAAAGCGACCACCGCCGCGCCGTCCATGCCGTCCATGCCGTCCATGCCGTCGGTGAAGCTCTCACCGGCGCCGGCGCCACCACCAAAACGAGCTCCGACCAAGCCAGCTGCGGGAAGACCGGCGGGGAGCACCATTGAAAAGCCGAAGGCGAAGAAGCCCGAGGGCAACTTTTTGGGTATTTACAACGCGAACTTTTCGAACATGCCGAAGGCAGCCCCGAAGAAGGAAAAAGCCCCGAGACCAGCTCAGCCGAAACCGACGTACACGTACTCTCGATCGGGCCCAGGGGAAAAGGAAGGCTTTCGAAAGATAAACGAGGAGAACAAATCCACCGCGACCGGCGATAACGAAATTTTCACGTTCGCCGCTTCTGTCGTGTCTGCCGCGGTTCTCGTCGCTATTTCTGGAAACAAGGACGACAAGCCAAAGGTGCAAAAAGTTGTGAGCAAACCGCCGGCGACAGAACCGCAAGCCAACGCTGAATCGTGGTCTGAACCGAAGGACCCGGCGGAAGAAGCGCAAGAATGGATCGACGAATGGAAGGCTAAGCAATAAATTAAAAAATTAAAACAGATGTAATACAATGAAGCGAAACGTTATCAAATCCTTTTTTTCAATGAATTACTTTAAACACCTCCATCCCACCTAAGAATGGCCTCAACGCCTCGGGCACCGTCACCGACCCGTCTTCGTTTTGAAAGTTTTCCAATATACAAATGATCATTCTCGGAACCGCGCACGCCGTGGCATTTAAGGTGTGCGCAAACTGGAGCGGCTGCTTCTTCCCGTCGACCGCGCTTGGCCTGTATTTAATGTTCAATCGTCTGGCTTGAAAATCCGTGCAATTCGATGCGCTCGAGATTTCCCCGTATCTCTCTAAAGCCGGCATCCACGCTTCGATGTCAAACTTCCTATATGCCGGAGCGCCTAAATCGTGCGAGCTCATGTCTAGTACTTTAAAGTGTAACCCCAATTCAGCGTACATTTCTTTCTCGATGTTTGACAACTCCTCGTGCATCTTGTTCGACTCCTCTGGTGTGCTCACGGCGAACATTTCAACTTTGGAAAATTGGTGTAAACGGTACATGCCTCTGGTAGCCGCTCCCGCCGCACCTGCTTCGGTTCGGAAACAGTGTGAAAAGGCGACGAATTTTTTCGGCAAATCTTTCTCCTCGTACGTTTGGTCCATGCATTTACCGCCCAACAACAACTCAGCTGTACCGGCTAAACACAAATCGGAATCTTCGATGGAATACACTTGCGTGTTTTCCGCTCTCGGTTGAAAGCCACACTTTTCAACGACTGATCTTCTCACTAAATCAGGAACGACCATCGGTTCAAACCCTTTCGCGATGGCTTTCTGCATCGCCCAGTTAATCAAGGCTAATTCGAGCAAAGCGCCAACGCCGGTTAAATAGACGAATCGAGTACCACTCACCCTCGACGCCGTCTCAAAGTCAAACATGTTTAACTTTTCACCGATCGTCACGTGATCTCGACACTTCATGTCTCCAAAGTCTCTCCGCGCACCAACAATCTCCATCACCGTCGCTAACTCTTCCCCTCCGATCGGGACGTCCGGATGCGTATCGTTCGGAATCTTTTGCGCCTCTCGTTGTAACTGATCGGAAATGTCATTCAATTCAATCTCAATGGACGCTAATTCGTCCTTGATTCGTTTCCCTTCCGCAATCAGCGCATCTCTGACCTCTTTCTCCATTTTACCTTTCATCTTCTTCGCGTTTTCGTTTCGACTAGCTCTCAACGCGTCCGCTTTCTGGTCCAAGTTCACAAACGCTTCGTAGCGCTCCACGACTGTCGTATTCGAGTAGGTATATAAAAAGTCAGTACACGACGACGACGACACAACAAAATTCGTCCGAAACCACATTTTACGCGATTATTATTCTCGAGTACACGCGACGATTTCGAATACTCATCATCGTTTCGATGCGTTCTTCTTTTTTACGCGATTATTCTCCTCGAGTAGTAGTAGTAGTACTCTATATTCGATGCGTCTATTCGTCGCGCAAAAATGTCATCATCAAATTCCTACCTGCAGACACGTCGACGGCCACGTTCCTATTCGCGCAATTCCTTTCGACGTGTTTCTGGTTCTCGCGAATGGCTTTGAAATCGATCGACGCTTTCCACTGTTCTTGTGGTGTCGTCGTTTTGTTGTTGTTCGTGTCGTTTGACGACGACGCGGCTTTCGTGCACATCGTGCGTCGTTCAAGACCTGTTTTCCCGTCCCGTGCGCGATGATGATGATGATGATGATGATGATGATGATGATGACGGCCGCATCGATGCCACGTTGGTCGCGTCGTCGTCGAACACACGCAGGAGGATAAGACTTTATTAATCGTCGTCGTCATCTGCGTCTGGACGCCAGCTCTGAGCATGATAATACTCGTCCCGTCAAAGAGCGCTCGGGTTTTTGTGACGTTTTGGAACGAATAATGAAATGAATTCTTTTGTGAAGACAAAAATGGATAAAAGCCAAAAGGAGGAGGAGGATCGACGCGAGTCGTCGTTCGCTTCCGAAACCAGCGCAGACAGCAAGAAGAAGAAGATAAAAGTACCGTGGTGGTACCACCACAAGAAGCGATCATCGATTGGTTTTTCTCTGTGCTATTTATGCATTCACGCGCGTGTGATTATAATAGACTACTACTCTATTCGCGACCGCGTATGCTATATCGTATACAAACCTGCGAGTAGCTACTTTTTCCTCTTTGCGCGACCCGTCTCGAAATACGTCTTCAAAACCTCTTTGACTTTCTTCGCGATCGTTTTTGGTTCACACATGGCGCCTACACCCGAGTCGCCACACGCGAGTGTTTTTTCGATCGGGTTTAAGAAGTACACGCCATCTCCGAATGGCTGTTTCCCGTGATTTTTTTTAATCGCGTCGATGTGCTTCTTGGTTATCGGGTTTTGCCACATGTGCGTGTTCATCGCCGGCGCGATGAGTAACGGTTTGCTAAAATCCCACGCACGGATTATCGAGGTTGCGAGGTTGTCGCACATGCCGTTGGCTACTTTCGCTAAAGTATTTGCCGAACACGGTGCTATAACGCAAATGTCCGCTTTGTTCCGTAAATCTATGTGCGTCACCGCGTCGCCTCGATTTCTCCAGCTTTGCCATTCGGACGTGTCGTTGTAATAACTACCGAGTAGACTTCGAGAGCCGTAGGCGTTCGCGACCAGCTTGTCAAAGATGCCATCAATTTCTTCCATCGAACAACCATCCGGATAATACTTCTGTAAAAACTGTTCGGGATGACCTTCTTCGACTAAACCCGCGCCGATGAATCTCTTCGCGGCGTCCGTCGCCACCGCGTGAACACGTACCATCGCTCCTTCTCGTCGCGTCGTCTCCGAAACGAGACTTTGAACGCATTCAATTATATCTCGGCGCACGTGCCACCATTTAATCGCAGCTACAGATCCAGTCACGATTAAAAGCACGTGAATGTCGTCGCGATCGTCATCGTTCTCTTTCTTCGTCTTCTTGTACGTCTTCTTCTTCGTCGACGCCGCCGCCGCCGCCGAGGTTGGTCCTCGTCGCTTCGTCCCTTTCTTCGTCTTCTCCATCACTTTCTGCTTCTTCTCGTTCGTATTCCTCTTCGCATTCGTATTCTTCTTTTCTCGCGGCGGCGGTGGCGGCGGTCGTTTCCTCTTCGCGGACGCCGCCGCTCTCTTCTTCTTCTGTCTCGAGAGAAGCAAAGTCATTTTTCTCTGCGACCAAATGGAAAAAAAAAAAAATGAGATTCGATGCGCACGGCGCAAAAGTCCACGCCAAACGGGGGGAAAAGCGCAACAACAAACGACTTCTTTTCTTCTTCTTTTTTCACCCCGACGAGCGCGACGACACCACCACCGTCTCTTCTTCTTTTCTCTTCTCTTCCGCGCGTTTTCTCAGCCTTTCCTTCCTCTCCTCGCCTTTCTTTTTGTTCTCTTTCGCCTTGAAAATCTTCTGCGCTTTCAGGCACGTATCGAGCGTCCACTTCTCTTCGTTGCACGCGCCCGTAAACCACTTTTTGTACCAGGGTTGGGTCTCGTGGCACGCGAGGAGGTCGAGCACGAGGTCGCGGCAGAGCGGGTGGTTCTTCGAGAGCGACTTTAAGGGCGGGTGCATTCCCAAACAAAATGAGAGTTTTTGTGAAGAAGAAAAGAATCTCTCGATTATTTCTTTTTTTTTTTTTGTTTTTTTTTTTTTTGTTTTTTTGTTTTTTTTTTTCGTCGAAAAAAAAAGTCCAAAAAAATACTTCTCTTCTTTCTTCTCTTTTGCGGCTTTTTCCCCCCAACAAAATCGTTTTTTTAGGAGTCCGACGAGAGGATGGTGACGACTTTGACTCAAAGCGAGTTTTGCGTCGTCGTTGTTGTTCTCGCGAGGAGGTCCTCGTCGACGAGTGCAGCACACCGCGGTGTTTCTTATTAAACGGACTTTAATAATACTACGTGCGAAAACCACTTTCTTTGTTTTTATTAAAAAACGTCTTTTCATACAACAAAGAGGACGACGACTCCCCGACGACGACGACGAAGAAGAAGAAGACAAAGAAGAAGAAGACAAAGAAGAAAACATAATACTGCGTGTTGTGGTCGTCGACGCTTTGATGCGTTTTGTGCTTCTTGGTCGTCAATGTCGTCGTCGTCGACGACGACTTTTTTTAGGGAGGAGGAGGAGTGGGCGTGTGCGTGTGTATTCGGAGAGCTTATACCTGCGCGTATTTTTTGTCGGTGCGTTCGAGAGACATCATTCATTCATTCATTCATTCGTTCTTTCAATTGCCGCACAAATATCTGATATGCGCAAAACTTGAGGAGGGAGGAAAAGAAGATGGCGTTTACGACGACGACGACGCACGGGAACAACAGCACGCATACTAAGCGACGAGTGCTCGCGAAAGGCTTTCTTCTCGCGCTCGTCGTCGCCCTTTTCGGGGGCGTCCATCTCATCATCCTGTATTATCGAGATGTCGCGTCGTCGTCGTTTCCGTCAAAGTCCTCTTTCTCTTCTTTTATCATCGCCAATGGGAAAAAAGGCGGATCATCCTTTGGAAAAGAAGAGCACAAAAACCGCTTTTATTCTTCTTCTTCTTCTTCTTTGTCGTCGTCGTCGTCGTCGCGCCGCCGGTCGGATCCGTTCTTCGAGGAGTTCGAGTTCGACGAGGAGGAAGAGGAGGAGGAGTATTGGAAGAGCGACGACGATATCGACGATATCGATGATGTCAAAGTCGACGAAAATGATGATGATGATGATGATGATGCGAAGGAAAACAGAAGGTTGAATAATAATAATGATGATAATAAAGACAAAGTCGCAAAAGAAACGACGTTTTCTGCGTATAAGAAACGCATGGGGAGATTTCGAGACGCGATCGAAGCGCTCGAGTACGAAGAGGAAGACGGAGAAGACGAAAGGAAGAAGACGAAAGGAAGAAGAAAGACGGAAATTTCCGCCGCCGCGGACGAACCGCCGCCGCTGGACGAACTGGAAACACCGCTGAACCCTCGGAAGTGTTCGCGATCGATCGCGATGAAACCGTCGAGGAGATTGGCGAGGCGGTTCGACGAGGAGGCGAACGAACGATGCGGGAAGAGATGGTTGCACGAAGACTTTCCACCGATAGCGGTGGTCGCGGCGATCCACGCGAGGTCTTTGATGAAGATTAAGTCGAGGTCGAACGAAGCGATGACGGAGTTTACGGAGAATTTGAGAATGGCATTTGGCGACGAGAGAGATAAGAAAAGCGAGTTACACTCGGACGGGGAGTTGATTTTAGTCGTGTACGGCGTGAACGAAGAAACGGCGCCGGTTTTGCAGGACGTGGAAAAACTTTTCTTCCGGGAGAATGATTTTTTCTTAGCAATCGTCGACGGAGATGAGAGAGCGCTGAATGAAATTTCCGATTACGACGACGCGATCGCGAGAGGCATGAAGTTTACCAGGGCGAAATTTGCCATCGTCGCGGATTTGAACGCCATCGTACCGTCCGCCGAGTGGACAAAAATGGCGCTGGTAAAAGTCTTTCGAACGGAACCGATGGTTACGGCGGTTCTCTTCGGCGGTAACGAAAATGTCAGCGGGTTCGAAGGCGTGAAGAGACCGGCAATGGTGGTCAGAGCGTGGGAAGCGAAATTCGCGTTGACTGAAGATGGGTCTTCCGGGTGCACGAACACCGAGAAGAGTTTAGTGTCGATCATGGCGGAGAAAGGCATGGAGTTTAAGCGATTGCCAAGGAAACTGAAAAGGATTACGAGTCAACATCAACAAACACGAAGAGAACGACAACACGAAGAAGACAGTAGCGGTAGTATTACTAGCGATGATAGTACAGGCGATAGCATCAGCAGCACTAGCAAGAATAGAAAACTACTACTACTCGACGTCGCGGGCTCGACGTCCAAACAAATAATAGCAGGAGGAGGACGAGAAGAAGAAGAAGAAGAAGAAGAAGAAGAAATGGACATTATTAATGGGAAATGGGAAACCAACGCCAACCGCGGCGGCGTCGACGGCGCGTTTGATTTAGGATGCAAATCACCCTCGAAAAGAATCGAAAAGAGTGTATTTTGTCCTTCTTCTGTATCGTCGCGTAATACTAAGGACAATAAAAAACAAAAGAGAAGAGTTCAGGCGACCTTCATCATGCAATACTTTAACAGAGCGAAAACGTTGGGTGAGATTTTCGACGCGTTGGTGAAAAGCGTCAAACAGTCGTCGATATCTTCCTCCGCCTCTTTTACGATGGAAGTGTTGGCGAACATCGACTCTGGGTATAAAAAGTCCGACAATTGGATCAAGCACGCGTTAGAATTCAAGAAACAGACTGGTAATCAGGATTCGCCGTTCGTGTTAGCTTTCTCTAACGACATACACGAACTTCGAGCGTACAATCGATTGGCGCACGTCGCGACGGCTGAATTTCTCGTATTCGCGCAAGATGACGATAAACCAGACGTAGAAGACCCAAGCTCGCTATCGTGGCTTTTAGACGGGTTATCGTTGATGCGTCGTCACAAAGATTTGGCTTTGTTAGGCGCCTATCGAGGCCGTTACGATGACGGTTCTCGCATGAAGAAATCGTCCAACCAAAACGACGGCTCGAAATTCGGCGGTAACTTTGAGTCCGATCGCGAGACTCGACCGATTGCCTACGTGGACAGAGAACTCGGCGTGCCTTTTCTGTGGATGTATAAAGTCAACATGGGTCCGTTGATGTTTAGAAAGTCCATCTTCTTATCCTCGGGAGGGTTTCACGACCAATTCTCCTGCGCCGGCGAGATGGCGCAAGGCTTCGATTTCGAAATTTCCGTCCGAATGTGGAGCGAGGGATTCAAAGTCGGTTTATACGATCCAAAATGGAAACACAGGATCGATAAGGATTTAACACAGATAGTAAACCAAAATCGCCATCGAGACGTACAAAAGAAAGAGTTGACGGACGCGAAGGACGCTGCGACGAGGAGAAACAACGAAAACATTTATACCTTGTTCGCGTCGAACAAAAATTTCCACCACGAAAAAGGCACGAAGTTAGCTAAGAAAGCTTTGAAGGAAGATTTAGCGAAGAAGACGTTGCTTTGCGCTTTACCGAAAACGCACGAGTTGTGTCACGCTTCGTTTTTAGACACGCCCAGAGACACGATCACGTGCATGTCCGCCGACCGAAAATGTTTCCAACGAAAGTACATCGAAAAGCACAACGTCGCCGGCGCGAACGACGAAGATACGAGGCAATCGTTGCCGAAGGATGAGAACGGGGACATCGACGTTTCGAAAATTCGATTCACGAAAGGCGAGAAAGTGAGGTTCAAATACGAGTGGTTAGAGCACGACGGCGCGCAGAGAGTGTGGAACGAAGCTTTAATGGAGACGCAGAAAGTCGCGTTGAAGACGGCGTCGCGTTTGAGGAAGAGAAATCGATCGAACGGCGTCGAAGACGAGGAAGATGATGAATCATTGAATCTTTCCGTTGAAAACGCCATCAAGCAATGGCTACACGAAAACACGCCCGCTATAAACGAAAAAGTCGAAAAAGTCCGCCTTCAACTCGCCAAAGAAGCGGAACCGGAGCTGAAACGCGCGGAAGAACTGGCCGCGAAGGGTTTGATTTACGGCACAGGAGGCGCCGTGAGCGAAGAAGAACGAGCGAGACGGACGAAAGAAGCGAAATTCGTGGATAAGAAAACGAGGGAGCGTGTGGTGGAACTCGCCGGGATTAAAGCGTTCGAAGAAGGCAAGGAGGAAAGAGCGGCATGGGAACGATGATTATTTTAACCTTGGAATTTTAATAACAAACAATAAATAGTTTTTTTAAAAAGTCAGATTAGATTTAAAATAGCACGTGAACTACGTATGTACTCGGTATATGCGCTCGACGAACTTGTTGAGTTGCGTCTCTCTCGTCATTTCCGTCATCGATAGTTCAGTCGTCATCGTCAATTAGACGAACAAAGCGGCGACGGTTGCGCCGGCAGCCGCGAGAAGCGACTTGATAGTTCTGGTTTTCGACCAAGACCCCGACGTCGACGCCGGCGGCGGCGGGGAAGAAGATGGCGTCGCCGTCGACGTTGTGGTGGATGTCTTGCAATCGGTACTAGTGCAACCAACGTAATCGGTAAAACCGAGCGTTTTTTCCACAGTTTGCAGGCAACTCACGCCATCGCCGCAGGTCCAGTCTTTTGCGTCGTAGGAAAGCACACTCGGCGCCGCGATAATCGCTCGCTCGGTAATAGTACCCGTGTTTAGGCCATTGGCGTCAAAGCACGGACAGTCGCGGTCGTACTCAAATGTTTTCAGCGTGCCATCTGGTTGTGGCATGTCCGTGAACGTTTCCGCTTGCCCATTGTTGCATTTGGCGTATAAGTCTCTGCACTGCTGAACGGTGACCAGATGCGTGCCATTACCATAACAGGCGACGCCGTATGGGCCTCTGTCTTGAGCGTGGTAGTGGTACACGTCAGTCGACGGTGAATCTGGGTTCTTGCCAATGTGTGCCCCGCAGGCGTCTAAGAGCGGTAACTTCTTGTTCGCGAAATCTTCCCACTTCCCGTACATTTTGTACGGCCCGACGTCTCCGATAGCCGTCGAGTGCGCTCCGGTTTGCTCGTACAAACAGTTATACTTCCCGTGAAAGTGATAATCGTTCGTATGTCCGCCGCACGGTCCAATGCACCCTCTGTACGAGTTATCTGACTGGACGTTCGGAAAAGAGTAGGCGACGGAATTGTAGCACAACTTCCTCACTTTACTCTCCGCCAAACCGAGATCCAAACCACCTTCGGTATCGTAAAAATCACTCGGCGTCGAACACCCCCAACCTTCTATTATGCCGTCCTGCGCCGCACTAAATCCAGCTTCGAACGAGTTGTAAATGTGCGCGTTCGTAGGTACGGAGTTGCCGTTAATCTCATACGTCAACGTCTTCACCTCTCCGTCGCCGTAATCCGTATACGTTTCCGCGCCGTCGAGGGAGGTACATCCGGTGTCATCTCTCAAGTCCGCCTTGGACGGTAACGTAGTAATATCCGGATTCGAGCACGCAACTGCCCCCCCAGGTTGCGCATCTGCCAGCGGTGCGGCACACCAGAGGAGCAGAAGCCCCACCGCCGTCGTCGTCTTTACCATCGTCTCACTTTAAAATAAAATATCAGAAATTATTTACCTGAGTAACAACACAGAAAAGGTCACGGTAAAAAGGTCAATGCAAAAAACCACGTCGGAGTTTGTTTCGCGCGCGTCGACGACGACGACGACACAACCCTCCTCAAAAGAGGCGAAAGAAAGACGGTTCGCGTTCGTGCAGTATTATTTCCCCCTTCTTCGTCGTCGTCGTCGCGGGAGAGAGACGCTTTGAGAGTCGTTCCTTTCGCGGTTTCTCGTCTCCCTCAAAGACGTTTTAAAAGAAGGAGAGAAGAAACCCTCTCGAAAAGAAGGGATGATGATGCGCGATGAAATACATTTGCGATTCTCAATCAATCTCGCAAAAAAAGACGACGATACTAAAGACGACAAAAAAAACAACACCACCAACAACGAGGACAACAACAAAAATGTCTTTTCTCTCTCACCCAAAAAAGAGCGGCGTTCTTTTTTTTTTGCGTTGTTCCTACGTTGTGCGCGTAGGAAAAAGCGTGTTGTGTCCTTTTGCGTGTTGTGAGATGTACATATAAATGAGGAATGTGAGTAAAAACAGTTGGGACTCTTTTTCCTTTTTTTCCAAAAGGAGATATTTTTTTTCTATAATAAACCCTCAAAAATATTCCCTATTATTGCTCTTCTCTCTCTTTTGAATGAATGGACCGCAGACAGTCTCTAATGGCTCTCGCACTCGAACGCGATCTTCGCACGCATCTTCGCATCAACCTTCTTCCGCGTTGTGATGCGATGGACGAATACTACTGCGTCGCTCTTCTTTGCGTCGAGATAGAGACGAAAATACTCACGAAAAAAGAGTTGTTTGGAGGAGGAGGACAAAAAAAAAGGGGAGAAGACAAAAAAAAAAGCGTCGTCGTCTTTCACACAAAAACAAAAAAAAAGAAAAAGACACAACACAAAAAAGGAGGTGATTAGTGGTGTATACTTTAGTATTCTATATATATATATATATAGTGTGTGTGTGTGGATGCGCTCTTTCGCCGCGTTGTTGTTTTCGACGACGACTTCGACGAGAGAGTCCTCCTCCTCCTCCTCCTCCTCCTCCTCCTCCTCCTTTTGTGCCTGCTCTTCAAAGGGTCGAAACGCACAAAAAACGCGTGAGAGAGAGCGCAGTAGTACATCATCATCATCATCATCATCATCATCATCATCATCATTCCTCTTGACGACGTAAACGACGACGTGAAAACATAATGGCACAATCGGATGATGTGGTGGCCTCTCTCGTCGCCCCGATCGTCGGTTTCGTCCTCGCGAACGTCATGTTCTTCTCCTCCCTTCCCGAACTTCGGAGATACGACCTCTCGTCCACGTGGGGACCGCTCAACGCGCACCCGTACCCGATCGTCGTCGCGAATTGCATCGCGTGGATGATGTACGGTGCCGTCGTGCACGATTACTGGGTGTTCGCGTCGAACGTCCCCGGGGCGATGGTGTCGACGTACGCGACGCTGCTCGCCATCAGAACGCTCCCACGAGACAACGACGAGACCAACGTCGCGCATCATCGGAAAAAAGGGAAAGATGTGGAGAAAATGTTCGTGTGGGGCACGTGCGGCGCGACGAGCGTCGTCGGGTTTCTCGTCGGGGTCGTGCTGCACGACGACCAAAAGACCAAAAGGGTCGTCGCGGGCGCGTACTGCAACGCGGTGTTAGCGACGTATTACGCGTCGCCGCTCTCGGAAATGAAAGAGATGCTGACGCGGCGAGACGCGTCGAGTTTATATTGGCCGATGAGCGCGGCGATAACCGTGAATGGGTTTTCGTGGGCGGCGTATGGGTTTGCATCGAACGACTGGTTTTTGTTCAGTCCAAACGCGTTTGGAGGGGTGGTCGGCGTCGTGCAACTGGTGTTTTTAGCAACCTTTAGCAAGAAGAAAAAGCAGAAGAAAACGAGAGGAACGGATGGAATGGAAATGGAACAACGAGGAGGAGGAGGAGGAGGAGGAGGAGACGTCATCGTCGCGAATTTATCGAGCGAAGATTTGATCCTCTCCGGACAACCGTCGTCGTCGTCGTAATCTCCTGCGCGCGCGTATCGTTACATTAGGGCAAGAAAAAGAGAGACGAGATAGTTCTCTACTGTAGCCACACGAGTTGTTCGACGATAATGTACAATAGTATAGTGATATATATATATATATATATATACTTAGTAGTATGTGTGTGTGTTTGTGTTATTAAAAAGTAAATCTTTTCTTCCTCTATGTCTTTTGTCTCTCTCGCGCGGTCACTCTTTCTCGCCCGTATATATATATATATACGTTAACGTCGCGAGGAAGTTTGCGTCTCGGAGACGACCAAACCAGTCGCATCCGCGCCAACTTTACCCAACTGACAGACAACGCATACAGCGTCCTTCTTCTCGACGACGTATTTCGCCCCGCAACAAGAACACGAAAGATCTTTCGTGCCTCTGTAGATTGGCGTCAAGGTCCCCGAACAAACAACAAACGGGTTTCGCGAATCGTAATTCAACTCGACGGCGTCTTTGTTCTGCTTTTCACACACTTGTAACACCTGTTTCGCTTGCGTGGCCACGTTCGCTGGAGGGTTAAGCTCCAACAATCTTCGGGAGAAGCCAGCGGCGGTTTGGAAGTTTTGCATTTTGTAAAAGATGGTCATCGCCGATCTCAAGGACAACGAGGAATGAATCGGTTGTAAGTTTTGGTGCGTGAAATACGCCGCCAGCTCGGCGGCTCGGTTCGGATCCGATTTAGCCACTTCTTTGCGATTTAATTCAATTCGTAAAGCGACGGCGTAATCTCTCGCGATCGCCAACAACTCTTTCACCTCGTCCACTTCGCGTCTGGTTTCCACAGATAACAAAGTGATCGAGTGAATGATGTTCACGAACAAGTTCAAGGCGTCGGAGAATTTCCCTTCCGTGACTTTTCTATACGCTTGCTTCAACTTCTCCTCTAGAATTGGCAACGTGCTCAACAAATTCGGCGGTTTGACTTGGCCGATAGGGTCGGACGAGTCCCAGTTTCTAGATAAAATCACCCGCATCTTCGCGGTGTCGCCTTCAGATAACGATCCGGATAACACCCCTGAACTCGAAAACGCGCAATCTACAAACATTTGTTTCAACGGTTTGAAGTTTACGATGCCTAATTGTCTGGATAAGAGCTTCATGGCGCCGTCAAATTCGCCGGCTGCTACGTGTTCGCCAGCGACGGCGGATTTGGCCGTCCACTTTTGTCTAGGGTCCACACCCGCGCTCGGCGCAACAAACATTTCGCCCGCTTGCATGCCCGTCGGCGATCCAGGTTGGCTGCCGCTGACTAGATCGGCTGCTGGTAAATCCATATCCTCCATATCCCAACCAGCGTCTGAACCGTCTTCGGATCTGTTTTCTTCGTCGTCTCCTCCAGGCAAGATGTTTGCCAACGGATCGTCTTTTTCCATCTCGTCGTCGTCGCCGCCGATGCCCAAATCCAAATCATCGCCATCGCCCCAATCGCCACCGACACCTTCCATCTCGCTCTCGTCCATTTGGTATTGCGAGGCGGAAACTTCGCCAGACAAGACACCTTCGAAGAATCCTTTGGACACCGTTAACAAAGGCCAGTTATCTTCTTTCAAAATCGGTTCCGGACGCGTTAACAATTCTCCAACCGACGTGTCAACATCTGGCACCTTCGCGCCCGCTTCTCTCAACTCCTCCGCTATTCTCTCCGCGTCGGTTTCTAAACCGTGCGTTTTCGCCGTCACATACGCTAACGGGTGATGTCCAGCGGATTCGAGAATTTTAACTCGTTCTGAAATGTCGCCTAAGTATAACGCGTTGTGAAATTGACCCATGACATCCGCGCGCATTTCGGAAATCTTCAACATTTTTTGCAGCTTTTCGATGTTCCCGGTGATTAAATACAAGAAGGATAAGCGCTCAAAGTTTTTCGTCTTTTGGTATGCGAATTCCACGATTTGGTGGTTCCCTTGTCTCAACGCCTCGACACCGAGCTTGTGCCACGTTTCTTTTTCGTCCAACGCTTGCGCGGCAGCCAAAGCAACTTCGATGTTGCCGCACTCGACAGCCAAAGCGAATCGCGTTTGTTCGTCTTTGACAAAGTGTAACGCAATTTCTGGGTATCCTTTCTTTTGTAAGTATGCGATGATCGATTGACCGCACAACACGTTCGATTTAATCATAGATAAGACCTGGTCAAACTTACGCTGAACCAAAGCGAGTTTAAACACGTATTCGGTTGGGTCGATTTGAATGCGTCTATTTTTACCGTCTCGGTCCAAGCAGTGGACGACGTTGCCGATGACTTTGGTCACGTACACCGCGTTATCCAACGTGCGGATAATTCCAGAGTCGCCGTTCGGTAACGCATATTTGATGTGGTTCAGAGTCGTATAAATGAACACGCCTCTATCGTCCCAGGCTCCGGATTTCACGCGAATGGTTTCGTGCACCGTGCACGCGTGACCAAGCTTTCGGTTGGCGATAACAATCGCGTGTTTCGATAACATGGCAACCAAAGACATGTCGTTAGACCAGATGACGTATTTAATCAACGGCGTCGTAATTTCCGCCATGGCGGCTCTTTGTTGGACATCGAACAAAATCATGCGATCTTCGGCGCGACACAAGAGAGATCCGGTGCCGGCGTAAAAGATGGCGTCGACGGTGGAGTCTGGCGGGACGCACTTCTTAGTCACCTCGTTCTTCAAGTCTTTGATTAAGATTTGGTGCGTGGATTTATCCAAAACGGCAAATCTGTTGCGTGCGATGAATGTCGCGGAAACACCTTGTCCTCGTCTCGGCTCGTTGCCGATTTCTCCGGAGCGACCGTCGTCTTTCGGCAAGACGTGCAATTCGTACGCTCCACCTTCGCTGTCAGAATTGATCAACACCGCATTTTCAGCCGGGTTGTAACTCAAACTGCGAAAGCCAGAGTTATTCCCACCGCCCGGTGGTCGTCTCACGGACACCAAAGGATTATCTCTTTGACTTTCGAATTCGAACGAACGCAAGTATCGATCTTTGACGTAATATAACATGCTCGCGTGCGACGCGTACGCCGGTCGTTCTCGTTCCAATTTGAAAACAATCATCCCAGAATCGTGTCCGGCTGCCAACAGGTTCAAGTTCGGATGTGCGGACAAAATCCAGAATCGGTCGTTTTCTCTTCGAAACGTTTGCGCGCCGGATCGTTTGCTCATGTCCCAAACTCTGATCGATTTATCTTCCGAGTTGGAAACGATGATATCTTGTCTCGCGTGAAACATCACGCACGATACGTTGTTCACGTGACCTCTCAACGTGTCCACTTCCCACGCTTTCGTGTCGTTCATGCGCCACAATTTCACTTGCCGATCGTCCGCGCCGGAAACAATCAACGGTAAACTCGGGTGAAACGACGCCCAATTGACTCCGCGATCGTGGCCTTCCAAAACGTATTTCACAACCGCGTCACCACCGCCGAATAAATCCGCGTTCATTTGTGGGATTTTCAAATCCAATTCGCTCGGTCTTTGCGGTCCGCCCGGCGAGGCGACTTTCTTCCTCAACGCGACAATATCCCAAACTCGTACGGTTTGATCCAACGACGCCGAAACGACTAAATCATCCTTCAAATGGAACGACGCGCACATGACGTAATGGTTATGCCCAGTCAACACGGAAATGCAGTTCCTCGATTGCCAGTTCCAAATCCGGATGGTTTGATCGTCCGACGCCGAGACTATCCACGGGTGTTCCACGTGGAACTGAACCGTGCGGATGTAGTCCAAGTGCCCGAGTAACGTAAAGAGACATCTGCGCAGTTTGTAGTTCCACACCTAAAACGTCGTCGTGTGAGTGTTGTTGTTGTTGTTGTTGTGAGTCATAAGAATAAGAATAACACTAAGAGTCAGTATGAACAAGAGCGTCGTCGTATTTTGGCGACAATGGACGACGCGCTTCGTCGCGTCCAAACAAAAACACAGAAGAAGAAAAGAGGGATCATCATCATTCGGTTCTTTTAATTAAAGACCCTCTTCCTCGAGATCGAATGAAATCGCGCGGGTCTGTTTCCTTTCACGCTTTCTTCGCCAAAAGCTTTGCGTCGTCGTCGTCGTTGTCGCGAAGAAAGAAGAAAAAGATCATCGCAGTCGTCCTCTCACCTTGATTTTGTAATCGTCTCCTCCGCTCGCGAACAGCGGTTGGTTCGAGTGAAAGTCCACCCCTCTGACGGGTCCGTCGTGTTCGTCGAATCTATCGATCAAGGTGCCCATGCGATAGTCCCACAATTGGACGACGCCGGAGTGCAGCGAGGCGAGGATCCACGGCCGCTTCGGGTGGAACGACAGGCCTTTCACCCTGTTCGATTTCGTCTCGAACTTGGTCAGCATTTTTTATTAAACGATGATCTCTGTGTTATATACTACCACGCTCTCCTCGCTGGTCCGTCCGCCAGCGACAAATCGTTTTGTGGTATTATAAACCCAAAAGTAAATTATTCGAACGCAAACACGAGGAAATTTTTGGAAGAGTGTAATAAATATTGAGTCATTTAGTCCAAGTCTCTCTTATATACCCTCCCCCACCCCTCATCTGGATCTTTCGACTGACGCTCGCTTAAATTGTGAGTCCCAAATGTGGACCTACACGAGTCCAAAGCTGTAGTAAGACTTTTAAAAAAAAAAAAAGACACACAGGAAGCAACACCTTAAACCACTCTTTTTTTTTTCTTTTTTGGTGTGACTTGAATACTACTGCAAAACAGTATTATTTTCATTCTCGACTCTATACAAAATTGGTGTCGTCAAAAGTCGACTTTACGCAGCAGCAAAAAAAGCTTTTGCTCTTCGTCGGTCTTTCGTGCCTTTCGTCGTTTCTGTGGTACTGCGACTCGCGACTTTAGTATCACATTACTCGAGTCGTTTTGTCGTTGGTGTTGGACCAAAACGTTTTATTTCTTTTTTTAATGGGGACGACGACGACTTTGACGAGAGAAAGAGAGACAGAGGAGGAACGACTTTAAAACGCAATTGGATAATGATGATGATGATGATGATGATGACTTTGATGATGCCGTCTTCCTTTTGCGCGTAATAAAAGCATAAAGACGCGACGTAAAGGAGGACCACAAAAAAGATGATGATGAAGAAGAAGAAGACGAAGAAATACGACGCGAAAAGTCGTCGTCGATGGAACGTGGTCAGAGACCAACCGACGAGCTGGCGATATAAAATAGCCGTCGTCGGGTACGGCCACACACAAGACTCTGCTTTGGTGGATGATGATGATGCTGACGATGATGATGAATGTATCGAAACAATAAAAACAATAAAAACAATAAAAACTCTGACGACGGGGCGGGAGAAGATGCCGGGGAAGAATGTCACTTTTGCCGAATTCACCAACCCGTCATCAAAGCCGACGACTTTGACGCATAAAAAAGACGAGTTGAAATCCATGGACAAAGACAAACACGGGTACAGATACGACTCCGTCGCGTTGACGAACGGTTTGATCGAAAACGGCATCTACGCCGTCAGAGTGGACTACAAGCCTCGCGAACACGACGCGTTCGCGTCCTACGTCAAGGAGGAAAAGTTTGACGCGATTTTAGTGAGAATCAACCCGGGACAGATTAAGCCGTACAGAAACCAAGAGCGGTTCGACGACCTCATGGAACAGTTGGAGAATAAAACCGATATTTTGATTTTCGGAAACAAAGCGAGCTTACGAAACATGGGGTCGAAAATAGCGCTCGTGAAAATACGCAAGTTAGCGTGCGGGTTGAGAGATACTCGGGCGTATTACACGAAGAAAGAGATGGAAAGAGGTTTGAAAAAAGGATTAAAAACGTGGCCGAGAGTGTTGAAACAAAATCGAGGCTCGACCGGGTGCGGAATTTGGTTGGTGTGGTTGAAAGGAAAACACGATAGGATCATGAATATGACGTCGGAGGAGAGAAGTAGTAACGGCAGTAGTAATAGCTACGAAGAAGACAAAAAACAGAACAAGAACAAGAATAAGAAAACGAAAAACGGAGCGAAGATGAGGATAGATGGCAATAACGCTAGTAAAGAAAAAGAAGAAGAACTAAGCGATGACAACGACGACGACGACGACGACGACGACGACAATGACGAATTCGAAATCGAGGACGATACGATAGTCTTCTGTCAAGAGATGAACGATAATCACATCGAAGAACACACTTTCAAAGAGTTGGTCGCATTTTGCGCGTGTGGGAAGAATGATCCAGATGCGGGTGGCAACTGGACGTCTATTTCCGATGGGAATTATTTGCAAAACAACGACGACGACGATGTAGAAGAAGAAGAAGAAGGCGATGATGATACGGATAGCAACAACAACAAGAAGAAGAAGAAGAAGAAGAAGAAGAAAACCATCTCGAGTTCCGATAAATCTTCTCCCTCTTCTTCGTCGTCGTCTTCTTCAGCTACCGCCGTGCAGCGAAGAAAGCAAAGTAAATTCCTCAAAGGTGCGTTTGTCGTCGACCAACGCTTACTCCCTCGAATCAGTGAAGGCGAAATACGAATGGTATTCGTCAAAGATGAGTTAGTCGAAGTCATTCACAAGAAACCAGTCGGTGAAAACGGTCGATCCGCGGTTGCTTGGAACAACAAGACGACGTTTTACAGACCAGACGAACCTTTGTTTCGAGATTTAACCGAGAAATTTCTCAAGAATGACATTCAAAGAATCGCGAAGAAGTTAAACCTGGCGTATAACGCGTTGCCTTTGCTATGGACGGCGGATTTTATCCCCATGAATGACGATACCGACGACGATACGAGGAACACTACGCAGAACGATGCGAAGCCGCCGGAGAGGGAGAAGAAGAAGAAGAAGAAAACTCGATACATCCTGGGCGAATTCAACTGCTCGTGCGTTGGTTTGACCAAATTCCGCGCCGCGTGCGGCCCGGACAAAGACATGAGCGACGTTTCCGACCAAGACTATTTTGACGGCGCTGAGTTGTGTGATTTGATCGGCAAAAGGTGTAAGTTGCGCTTAGACGAACATAAAGAAGGTTTGAAGCGTAAAAAAATGGTCCAAAGAATCGTTTGGGGCACGTTTAGTCTCCTCGCTTCGTTCGCGGTGGTCTCCTCGGGAGGCGGTCGACACGCTCGTCGGTAGTTTGTATTTCGCGAAAAAAAAAAGTGGGGGAGGTCGTCGTTTTATCACAAGGAATCGAACGACGCGAGAGCGTCTCTTCTTCTTCTTCTTCGATGATTTCGATGGTTCCCACGAGTAAAGTCATCGAAGCTCTTATTAGTAGTCGCAGCAAGAGGAGTAAAAAGTAGTAGAAAAAGTGTGTAATAATTTTTGTACTCGTGTAAACAGTCTTTCTTTCTTTCCTTTTAAAGGGGGTGAACAAAAAAAACAAAAACATGAGGTTTAGGGTTTTGAACTTTCGTCCTTTTTTTTTTCCCAAAATTTCAAAAAAAAAATCGACACAAAAAAATTATTCATTGGACCGACGACGACGACCGCGAACGACCTTTGCGCACCATATAGCACCACCACCACCACCACCACCACCACCATGTTGGCCACGGTCGGGTGGTCGTCTCGGGGCCTGTCCGAGATGAAGATCTTCTCCATGGACGAGGCGAAGGCGACGTACGAAGAACGCGGCGCCGCACGCGTTGGAAGCTTGAAAATGGCATCAAAGTCGGTTTTTTCGTCGAGAGACGAAGAAGACTTCGATGCGTTGGACGAGAGTCGTCGCGCGGAGACGATGAGTGCAACGCGACGGTCGACAAAAGCGACGACGACGACGACGACGACGACGACGACGAGCGGAGCCGACGCGCGATGCATCGAGTGGAGCAAAACGGACCAAGCCGTCGCGCTCGGCTTGAGCGACGGACGAGTCGTGCTCGTGGACGAAAAGATGGCGGTTTTAGGCCAAGTGAAAGAGGAGGACTTTGAGAGAAGGAGTGTAATAACGAGAGGAAAGGAAAAGACAGATGTGTTGACTTTCGCCGAGTCCTCCGCCTCGTCGTACGAGGTCACGTCGATGGATTTCCACTCGAGCTCTCGATATTTAGCGGTCGGTGGAACCTCGAACACCGTGAACGTGTGGGATTTGAAGACGAAACGAGTGGCGAGAAGACTGGGCGCGAGGACCGCGAGGAGGACCGCGACGGCGCAGGACGCGACCGTGAACGCGGTAAAGTTCAACAAAGACGATCGAGTGATCGCGTGCGGTTCGGAGGAAGGGGAGATCGTGTTGCACAGAGGAGGAGAACGATTTGACGAGGAGGACGAGAATGGAAGTAAAAAAGAGTACTGGGAACCTTTGAGCGCGTTTGACGTCAACAAGAAGAGAGCGAACGAAAACGACGACGAATCATCGATGATGTCGTCGTCTGCCGTGAATTGTTTAGATTTTTCGCCACACGCGAGGATGATGTTAGCCGCAGGGACGTCTGGCGGCAATTTGAATGTGTACGACTGCGAATCGGAATCGTTGGAGACGAGATTTCAATCTTCGGACGTGAAGAACAACATCATTCACTCAATTGCGTTTTCACCGACGGCGCCAAGAATTGTGGCGATAGCCAACGACGACGGATCGGTTTCGTTGCGAGATGTTGCCATGCATCCTAAAACGGGAGTGTGTCTACACATACCAAATCCGAATAAACGATGGATGGACTCGTCTTCGGATAACGGTACCGTTTTCGGTACGGCTGGAGCAGCATCTTCCGTCTCTTGGCATCCTAGCGGGGACGGGTTGGCCGTCGGGTATAGAGGCAACGGCGTCGTGGCGGTGTACGATTGTCGAAACGTGAGGAGTCACATGGACGAGAGGAATAGTAAGAACAGGAACATTAGAATGAACGGTAGCAACAGATTTTATTGCAGAGATACGAGCGAGGAATTTTATGGAGACCATTCTAGAGTTCTGTTCGAAACCGAAGCGCACGAAGGCGGAAGAGTGGTGGGATTGAAATGGCAACACGGGGAGAAGAAAAAATCGAGAGCGAAAAGCAATACTCAC